>JAFNEN010001048.1:0-71679 GCA_019343175.1 Oedothorax gibbosus | reverse complement strand
AAAAAAAAAAAAAAAAAAAAAAAAAAAAAAATTTTTTTTTTTTTTTTTTTTTTTTTTTTTTTTTTTTTAATTAGTATATATAGAGCTTCTCCACTTTCTTCCTACTAGTTATGCGGCAAGTTGTGGTTGTACTTTAAAAGTCTACTACTATAGATATTGGTAGTCTCCAGAAGGTGTTTGGTCCTAAACACTTTATCGGGAAGCAGGAGCGTTAGAGTTCTAGTACTACTTGCTTATTCGGTAAGCCTAGCTTGTCATGGAAAGTTTAAACAGAGTTTCATCTTGTCCCCTCATCGGGCCAACGATAAATTCGAGTCCCCTGTACGTTCGATACCACAACCTGATATACCACAGGAAAGCTTGTCTGGTGACGTGTCCTTTTTCGTGCAGTGGCGATCCGATGTCTTTTGGCGAGTTTTTAAGAGTTCACATGAAAGAGGTGCACCAGGTGAATGCCTCGCATGCGTGTCCGTTTTGCTTGGGCAGGTTTCAGTGGCTGCGTCAAGAAGCGCGTTCCGAGGAGGTAAACCGTCATCGTTTGGAGTGCATGAAAGCCCTTTTTCCGGAATTGTTTCATTCGAGAGTTCCAAAGATCCGTCCGAACGACAAACAACGCGAGCAGAGTCAATTGTTTGCCGAGATCAAACAGCTGCACCACAATTTGGTATGCGAGGGGTCCGAATCGAAACTGAAAGAGCAAATCCGTAATTTGTTATTGGATCACGACGCGGCAGAGATTACAAAGTTGAGAGCGCAACTGAGCACGTTGGAAGAGGCACGTAACCAGAGGGAGCAATTGATTCAGGAAAAGGAACAATTGATTCAGGAAAAGGAACAATTGATTCAGATGCACGAGCAATTGTCTTTTTCGTTAAGAGAACATCAACAGAAGTTGGTCAAGGTTTAAAAAAAAACATTTCAAGCCAAGTGCGTTTGTCCCATAGGCAACTGCACAGCTCGGGTACTGCTAAAACAAGGATATAATATGGAAGACTCTAGCATTGTTCAGACTCGAGAGGAAGCCGACTACCTGCGCATGGGTGAGAACCCAGAGGACCATTCTGCTGGGAAAGAACTCCTTGCTGCCAGAGACCCTTCTCCTGGAGACGGTTTTACCGACTCTGTTGGGACAGTGGAGAATAGAACAGATTCTGCCGAGGATGATGGAAACGACGTGGGTGGTGGACATGTAGATGCTTCACAACAGTGACTGGTATTCCAATTTATTCTTCTTGAGGCGATGGACTTGAAACCTGCGGCAAAGATGTCCTGAGCCCTTGAAATTCAGAATGCAAATTTAAACTTAAACTGGTGAACGTGCAAACAGAAAAAATATATAAGCAGCCCAACAGAAAAAAAAAAAAAAAAAAAAAAAAAAAAAAAAAAAAAATTTTTTTTTTTTTTTTTTTTTTTTTTTTTTTTTTTTTTTTTTTTTCAATACCTCTTTTGCTCTGTTATAAAAGTCCGACACTCTCTGCTTTCAATCAGTAGTTGTGGTGGTAGCTCTTTACATTGCTGTTGGGTGATATAGTTTATACATTGCATTTCTACGCATTTCAAGAAAGGTTTTGAACGTATATTTCTACAAGAAATGTCGACACCGAAAAACAACTCGGCAATTTCAAAGGTATGGCCCGCAAGAGATCCCGATAAACCTAGACCTGTGGCGGTGGTCAGACCCATGGACGCTTTCGGAAGAATCATACAGCCGAGTGAAACCGGCAACTTGTTGATTTCACAGTACTTTTGAGATTTGCCACTTTCGATGGATTTGGGAAAATGGTGTGCAGAGTCTCATGCGGATCGACTCTTGTCAAAGTTGTTTGCCCAGAACCGGTAAAGGTGTTTGGCCGAGTGAGTCTTGTAAACCTGACTTGGAAATTTAAATTGCCAGTGTTGGACTCGAAGACATTGTTGGGTGAATTGCATTTCTTGGATACTCGTGTGCAAAGAAGAACGAGTCTCGTGACACATTTATTTTACCAGCTGGTAGCGTGATTGTATTATCAAGAAACGTAAAGTTCATGAGTCTGGAAGACACAACAAAAAAGAGGTAAAAAAAAAAAAAAAAAAAAAAAAAAAAAAAAAAAATTTTTTTTTTTTTTTTTTTGATTAGTATATATAGAGCCTCACCACTCTCAGCTGTTAGTCTTGTGCTTCCATGGCGAGTCAAGTTTGTCATTAAAAATTTCCCAGTCTTTTGTTAAAAGATTCCACAGCGTTTCATCGGAAACTCTTCAATTGATTCGATTGAACCGCGTCACCTAAAGCTGGTTACGTGTCTCCTGTTACTACTTGTTTATTCAGAAAGCATTTCCAGCATGGATTTGTGGCAAAAAGTGACTGCTCTCGAGATCCGTATCTACGAAATCAACCATGACTTGAAACGACTCTCGGAAACAGATACCCGTGGGGACGAGCGTTTGGAGGAAATGAAACGGCAGCTAATATATTGCCAAAGGAAGCTTTCCGATTTCAAACAACAGCTGCAAAGGCCTGCTGCGTGACATTGAAGATGCATTTCACAGCTCCATGTTAAATGGGGGCTTGAAGCTGGCCATTGGGCTGTTCAAGGCATCTCTCGGGTGCGCCCGTCAAAGCCATTCCTCATCGCTAATCATTTTTGTACAAGTTCTCATCATGTCGTTTCGTGTTTTTGAAAAAAAATTGCAGTGGTTACGGTACTCGGACATTTTTTCGAGCGACTGCATGGGGCCTATGGCAAGTTTTAAATATGTTGTAAAAAAGTAGCTGACGGATGGATTCGTGGCGCATCAAAAGCCAACGGATCACAAGTGGGATCCATTCTAACGAAGGGTAAACTATGCGGGGAATCTGGCGAAAGAAAAGTTCTAGGTACTGCTAAAACAAGGATATAATATGGAAGACTCTAGCATTGTTCAGACTCGAGAGGAAGCCGACTACCTGAGCATGGGTGAGAACCCAGAGGATCTTTCTGCTGGGGTCACTGCTGCCAGAGACCCTTGTCTTGAAGACGGTTTTCCCGACTCTGTTGGCACAGTGGAGATTAGAACAGATTCTGCCGAGGATGATGGAAACGACGTGGGTGGTGGACACGTTTCATCACAGTGACTGGTATTCCAATTTATTCTTCTTGAGGCGATGGATTTGAAACCTGCGGCAAAGATGTCCTGAGCCCTTGAAATTCAGGATGCAAATTTAAACTTAAACTGGTGAACGTGCAAACAGAAAAAATATATAAGCATCCCAACAGAGCAAAAGAGGTAGTGAAAAAAAAAAAAAAAAAAAAAAAAAAATTTTTTTTTTTTTTTTTTTTTTTTTTTTTTTTTTTTTTTTGATGGGTATATATAGGCTGGTGGCTGGCAGGTCTTGATTAAAGTCCGACACTCCCTGCCTACGTTGTCGAGATGGAAGATTCCACACAGCATTTGCTCAGTGTTTTGATAGAGGAAGCCCCTAGAATTCAAGCGGCTTCTCTTCGCGTGTTGGAGGATTTAAAAACTCGTCAACATCCCTATTATATACGTGAATTTGGAACGTTTCAAGAGTCTTGGAACAGTTTAAAGAACAGTTTAAACACGATGCTTTCACATCTGGGTGCCGAATACATGCAAGGTACTACAATTCATACGCCATGCAATTTTACCCAAGAAAAACACATTTTAAAAGTTTCCGTACACCGCATTTGGAAAACGACAGACAACTTGTCCGATTCGAGTCATGGATTTGTAAAGAATGAACGCCAAGTCTTGATGCACAGCTGGACGTGTTTGGATTCTAGTTTGGACCGCCTCATAAATCCAGATATGGCTGAAAAAATTTACTTTTGCTGTGAGCTTCAATGTTTCCCATGCTACAGCGAAGGTGTAGACGGCATTGCGTGTCAAAAGTGCATGGCGTGTTCGTTCTGCCAGTGTGATTGTGTCATGTACATGAAATATAGACGCGATACGCATTGCTGCCCTCTATTTTGTTGCCGACCGACATTCGGAGAATGTATTTTGTGTCCGGGTGCATGTTTGTGTCCCTGCAAATCCCAGTTACAGAATGGTCAAACGGTCCGCATGAATGGTCGAGAGATTAAAGTGGTCGAGTATCGAGGAAACGAGACACATTGTTGTGAAAAGAAATGTTTCCCGATGCCCGATCGAATTTTTCGTGGGTTGGCATGTTTGAAATGTAAAGCAGTCAATTATTGTAAATGCGGCTGCATGAGTTGGAAGGCGAAGCAAAAGGAATCATATATGCCATTAGTGAGACCAGATGGAGGGTGGGAGACTGTGACTGAAAAAGATTGGAAACCTTGGAAAAGAGGCGTTTACTTTGAAGAAACATTACGTAACCATTACTTTTCGACCAATAAAGATGCACGAGTGTCAAAAGATGGCCAGCACGAGAGAATGGCAAAAGGTTTTGACCAACCAAGTGATTCGCACGTTGGATGAGGCGTTAGACCCTCTCCAAATGTGAGTTGTAGAACAAAAAGTGTTTCCAAGTTTGTGTGTCCAATTGATGAAATGTCTCAACTATCTGGCTGGCAAAAGAGGTAGTGAAAAAAAAAAAAAAAAAAAAAAAAAAAAAAAAAAAAAAAAATTTTTTTTTTTTTTTTTTTTTTTTTTTTTTTTTTGACTGACTATAAAAGTCCGACACTCCCTGCTCTCAGTCAGTAGTTGTGGTGGTAGCTTTTTTACATTGCTGTATTGGTGATATAGTTTATACATTGCATTTCTACGCATTTCAAGAAAGGTTTTGAACGAGTACATATATTTCTACAAGAAATGTCGACACCGAAAAACAACTCGGCAATTTCAAAGGTATGGCCCGCAAGAGATCCCGATAAACCTAGACCTGTGGCGGTGGTCAGACCCATGGACGCTTTCGGAAGAATCATACAGCCGAGAAACGCGACTCCAAATTACACTACACAGAAACCAAAATTTGAAAACCCCAAATCCTCTCTCTAGAGCATCTTCCTCTCTTTGTGGAAAACTCTAGATGGGTTCCGCCCTGAGAAGTATGCTTCGGATAACCACCCCCGCAGTTCACCTCGGTGGAACAAGATGGCAAATCATGACGAATGCCACAAGGATTACATCGAATGTATTCTGAGCCGAGAACAGCAAAATTTGCAGGCTGCAGCACTACACGTGTTGCGAACCTTGGACGAGGTGTGTAACGTGTATTCAGAACCCTTGTGGCTTTTGGAACGTCAAGTGTTTCGTGGACTGTGGCGAAACATGGAAGAATGCATAAGATTCATGTTGCTGCATCTGAAACCACCACCCGAGGATAGAGATTGGGAAAGGAATCCAGAGGAGGAGGAGGTGGCAGAAGGTGAAACAAGGGACCGATCCAAAAAGTAATGTGCCTGTCCAAGCAAAGAGGCACGAAAAAGCATCTTCCCAGGGGTAAGAAGAACTAGTAATATGTGAAAAAAAAAAAAAAAAAAAAAAAAAAAATTTTTTTTTTTTTTTTTTTTTTTTTTCATCATTCTATATAAACCAAAGACATCATAACCTTACCTACTCCTTTACTTGTTGGTATGCTGCAATCATCATCTTGTTTTTACATCTTGTTGTACACGTTATTCGAAATCCACATTGTCAACTCTATTCGTATATTCCCATGGCTCGAGGTGGGCAATCATACGGTCCAGGCTGCTAAACATTGCTCTAAATATACTTCCCAAGATGTCCAATTCTCCCGTGAGATTGCTAGCATAATCGTCTCTCAAAGAAAAGAGGTAGACGATCGTATACTGAAGATTGCGGCGTTCCCGTTTCAGCGCAGATAAGTATTCTTTCATTCCTTTGTTTTCGACAATGGCTTCCACAACCGCCTATCCGTGTCCGGAATGTAAAGATTACTATGCCGTTCACGGAGAATACGTACAAGAGTCTTGTCGTCATCGCAAACGCGAGTGCCGAACGCCTCCTGGATTTTGGGACTTGGATTTTTCGGACGAACCGATACCCGTCGAGGGAAGAATGTCACCGCCGCCACGTCGCAACCGTTATGATGTACCCGAGAAGAAAAAGGCCAAGTGTCGACCGTTGCCTTTGAAACGAGGTTGGACCCGTGTCATCAAAGACGATCCGTTGTGGTGGCAAAAACCCATCGAATGCGACCCGTAAAGTTTCATAAAGGGTTTGTCAGCAGAATCTTGCAGGAGAGTTTCAACAAATGCGTGTCTGTCCAAAAGGCCTTTCGGAAAACCATTCAATAGTTGGTTTCAATAGTAAGTCGGAATGATTACAAGTCACAAGTCTGGAGGAGACAGCAAGTAAAAAAAAAAAAAAAAAAAAAAAAAAAAAAAAATTTTTTTTTTTTTTTTTTTTTTTTTTTTTTTTTTTTCATAGCTACTATATTAAGGGGTCAGTTGGAAGCTTTCAGTTAATAGTCAGTCTGTATCATCTAGCCATGGATCATAGTAATGCTTGAAATTCTTTCCACCATACTCTTTGTACTTGGATTTCGACTTTTGCAGAGGTACTTTCCACTTGTCCTTTACCGATTTAGGCACACTGTAGTGCCATGATCGAGGACAGTTTTCCGCGTGCGTCAAGAGTTCCAAGTAAGCTTCCCGAGGATCGTTGCTCGTGACCCTATAAACAATTCCAGTGGTGGGATCCCTCGTTTGAGCCGTGGGCACATTTAAGTGGACGACGCGAGTACTCTTGGTATCAAACTCCAAATCCATGTGGCTGGTCAAAATGATTTGAAAGAGATTGGCATCGACCACGTGACCAAAGTCGGGTTCCACGAGCAGGTAGACGTCTCGTCCGTCGTATTGAAACCATGCGAGTGGTGAATCGTCTGGATCGCCACGAGGAATCCAGTACGTGTGTAGGGCGTGCTCCAACAATTCCGGATATCTTCCGACATTTCCCACGACGATGGTGGAACGAGACGAATTTAAAGCTTCCAAGAGAATGTCGTGTAGGGCCATGAGTTGCTCCTTGTTAAACAATAATGGGAACACCAGCGCGTATCATCTCGAATACAAACAAGCATGATTCGACGTGAGCGTACTCGTGTTCGAGACAAACCGTATAAAGTTGTTCCGAGAACCAACTCGGTCCTTTCAGTGACATGGCCCGCAAGGGATCCAAACAAACCTAGACCTGTGGCAGTGGTCCGGCCCATGGACTATTTGGGAAGAATCATCGAGCCAGTTGAGCCGGGAGGAGGAGAACAAACGAGTACACCACCACCAGTTTCGACTGCTCAGCCATCGAGACCACAATTTGAAAACCCACACCTGGTACCCTCTCTGTAAACTCTAAACATTGTTGGGTGGTCTTGCAAAGAAAACTAAGAAGAATACGACTCGTGATAATTTTGTATTACCAGCCGGTACCATGTTTGTAATGTCCAAACCCTGGAGACGCTAAACTCGAAACATCTATAGAGGAAACATAAAGAGTATTAAAAAAAAAAAAAAAAAAAAAAAAAAAAATTTTTTTTTTTTTTTTTTTTTTTTTTTTTTTTTTTTTGATACATATATATAGAGCCTCACCACACTTTGCTTTCAGTAGTGATTGTTGTGTGCACAAAACCTTTGTTGGATTTACACACAAGAAATTTTCTTCTCGTACATTTTTTAAAAGATTGATAAGGTGGACGACATCCAGTCATGCCTCTCGTAAAGCTTTTATATCAACTCTACCATCCTAGAGCTTTGGATCCGACCGTCTTTGACGACCAGTCGCCAGGCATCGACCTCTATACTCCCGAACCCGTCACTATCGCTCCAGGGCAACAAGTACTGGTCGACACGGGAGTCGTCATTCTTTTTCCAGAAAACAAGATTGGCATCATCAAAGACAAGTCTTCAGTGGCACACCACAAGCAAATCGTCACGCAGGCCGGCGTCATCGACACGGGGTATCGTGGAACCGTACGAGTCTTGTTGCGCAATGTCGGACAAGACGTGCAAACCCTGCAACCGGGTGATCCCATTGCCCAAATGCTCGTGACCACTGCATGGCAACCCGTCTTGTCACGGACCCACGATCCCATCGACACAAACACGTTTCGAGGGACTCGTGGATTCGGTGGCACAGAGTAAAAAATAAAGATGCCTTGGACACTTCATGTTCGACTACCCATCCAGGACCACCCGTTTCCCGTCACTGACATGCTCTTAAAGTTTGGTGACGGAAAGGAGATGCGACTCCAAGTCCAAGATCAGCACGTCGACTTTACCTGCGAAAACTTTCCGAGTGACGAGCCGACTGAACAGTTGCTCAAACGGATCGGAGAGGAAAGAGAACCTAACGAGTACTTTATCGATCTCGGCACTTTTGATGCACAGGCATTCTACATGCAGGTGCTTTCGTTCATTGTCACGGACCAGTTTAGAGAATGTTTTGATCAAATAACTCTACGGGAACTTTGCAGCAGCAAACTATATAAATCAAACCAAGAAGGAATATAGACTCGCATTGTTGTTTTCCCATCGGAAAAACAAGATGCCTTTGACACTCTATATTCGAGGACCCACCCAGTACCCCATCACCACGTTTAACCTCACTGAGATGCTCATTAGGCTCAGGGACGGTACGGAGATAAGAATGCAAGTCCAAGATCAGCACGTTGAAGTTACCTTGAAAAACTTGCCGAGCAACGAGACGATGGAACAGTTGCTGAGACGGTTTGGAGAGGAAAGAGAACCTGACGTGTTGTATATCGATCTCGGCACTATTGATGCAGGGGCATTCTGCATGCAGTGGTTGTCGTCCTTTGTCACGGAGAATATCGGACAAATTTTTAATCGAATGACTCCACCACATGATCCTGGCACCACTACAGAGACAAGTTAGAAAAAAAAAAAAAAAAAAAAAAAAAAAAAAATTTTTTTTTTTTTTTTTTTTTTTTTTTTAATCCTTTATATATATAGCCCGACACACACTGCACTCTTTATTCCTTCAGCCACAAGAGTATCGTCACACATATCAAGTCAAGATAGTATGGAACCCAGCCACGTAGTAGAAGCTAGTTATGCCTCCGACACCTTCTTGCAACAGTTTGTGACACAGGCCCTCGTCCAAGAGCTTCGAGACAACCCCAACAGTCATCTCACCTACGAAACCATGGTCGTGCGCATCTTGAAGCGTTTGGCAGAAGAAGGGTTCGGCCTGTCGTGGGATCATCAAATCCTCGAGACGACCCGACACGTTTACGTGCCTCCCGCACTGCACGCGCTATTGGAACACGTGTGGAAAGAGAGGAAAACCTCCGCCGTCACGTTGGAAGAGCAGCATTGCATCGAACGCATTCTCGGCAGAGATTACGTGCGGCAGACGGATTTGGTGAAACTGGCCGGATGCGTGCACAAATTTGCACGGGACGAAAAAGACGTCTGGATGCTGTTTGCGGTCGACGGGTTGCTGGGACAAGATCCGAAACGATACGTGGACTCGCTGAGGTGTGAGGAAGGACCCAAAGCCAAGCACGTGAGGCTGGTGAGGAAATGGTATCTGGAGGAAAGGGTCAAGCATCCGGCCGAAATGAAAGAGATTTTGGAAGACGTATTTCAACGAGGTGCGGGTGAGAAGGAATATGTCGAAGCGGTGGGAGAAGAGTCGGTGAAGCAGATTGTGGAATGGTTCGAAATTCGAAAGAAAAGGGCAGAAGGAGAATCGAGTCGAAAGAGAAGTAAGACGGCTGTGGAAAGCGAGTAGACACCACCACTGCTCGAGAGAACAATTTGAAAACTCACACCAAAACATTGTTGGGCATTTCGTGGTCTTGCAAAGAAAACCACTCGGGGGTAAATTTGTATTACCAGCCGTGATTGTAAATTCCAAACCCTGGAGACGTAAAAAATCAAAACGTCTATGGAGTAAACAAAAAAAAAAAAAAAAAAAAAAAAAAAAAAAAAATTTTTTTTTTTTTTTTTTTTTTTTTTTTTTTTTGTATCCCTATATATAACCCTGTGTTTGTGCGTGCCTGCAAGCAAATAGTCATACGAGTCTGCTTCAACAGTTTCGCCATGTCTACTTCTTCTAGTTGTGATAAGCCTGTGCAGGACATTGAGGGCCTTGTTCAAGTCATCACGAGTAAAGTTTTTCGAGATCATCCCTATTTGTGGGCTAGTCACAAGCTTGTTCTTCAAAGGGTGTGCACCTATGCATCCGAAGCTTACCAGGAATTCTTGTTTGGATGTGTTCCTTGGGTCACTGATATCAAGTGTATTCAGGATTTAGAGTTGGACGTTCAAGAAATTGAGCATTTGAAAACCATTCGACAATCCCTCTCGAGATCATTGGAAGAGAAACAACTAATGGATCACATCATTGATCAACTCGACAAGGACGGCACATGCACTATACCGGACATGATTGCATTGGCAGAATGCATGCCGAAATTTGCTCGAGATGTAGATGTGTACAAGTTTTTTGCCGTAGACGGGTTGCTGGGAAAGGACACTACACGATATGTCGCTGCTTACAAGCATGACGATTACAGAAAACTTCATGCAAAAGCCGTGCGAAAAATGTATGTCATGAATATCACAACGTCTCCTGAAGAGACCAAACAAGTGTTGGAAACTATTTTCAGGGAAGAATGGCACAAAGCCAGGGACTTGTATGTCGATACTGTCGGAGGTTCTGACAATGTCAGTAGAATACATCGATATATTCGCAATCAACAGCAAAAACTAAACTCTCTGTCGGATTATAGGAAACGTGTTCAAGTCAAGCAGCATCTAGAGGATCCAAAAGCCCCGACAACATGCATGAACGACGATATCGACTGGGATGAAATTTCAAGTCAACTCCTCAAACAGATGGATGAAAACAGTTGTGAAAGTAGTTTGCACGTCCTTATTGAAATGGTCGCAGAAACCTATCAAGAGAATGTGTTTGGCTGTTGTCCTTTCGTCATTATTCCATCCATCAACAAGTTTTGTCAATTGAATCCAGAGTTGATGTACGAGTTGGAGATGATGATGACAAAACGTACGGCTTTTATCACAGATGAGGACGAACGGATTTTCAACAACGTACTTGGAAAAGATGAAATCCTCGTCACCGACTTGCTGGATTTGGCTGGGTGTTTATATAAAATTGCTTACGATCTGAAGGAGGTTCATATATATTTTGCCGTGGATGGAACAATTGGATATGACGAAACGCGTCATGTCGATAGTTTCAAGTATGATCCTCAATCTGTTCAGTACAGACATGCAGAGGCTGTGAGGAAGCTGTATCGTGCAAACATGATTGATTCACCGTACGATATGAACAAGGCCTTGGAAACAATTTTTAAGGGAGGCAACCATCCGGTAAAAGAAATGTATATCGATTTCATGGGAGGATGGTTTAATGTCAAAAGAGCCGAATCATGGATTGAAAAGCGTAAAAAAGTTTTGGCTGGTTTGGAATTTGATGCAAGAGAAAACATGTACCGTAAACGAATGTCAACCACCAAGACTTTGATGGAATCGTTATAAATTAAGAATATGGTATGAGCGATGAAAAAGATTCCCGAAAGATAAAGGCTCGATACTACAATTTGAGGAAATGCACGCTGAAACAGTACCTTGACAAGAGAAGTCGCTTGGAAAATGTTTTGGCCCCTGACGATTTTTTGAAACGAGCAACGTTTCGGGACAGAGTACTAGACCAGTTTGAATATCAGGAAAAGAGGGAACTGAAAGTAGAACACGAAGCTGAACGCAAAAAGCAAAGGCAAGATTGGTTGAAAGAATTTGCTGAAGAAATAATGCATCACTATCTATGTAAGTAAAAAAAAAAAAAAAAAAAAAAAAAAAAAAAAAAAAATTTTTTTTTTTTTTTTTTTTTTTTTTTTTTTTTTTTTTTTTTTTCCTATATACTATATAAACCCGTGCTTTAATCTATATCCTCCGACTCGTCTTCCCGTCAACAAGGATCTCATCTTCCCGAGTAACAAGGATATCAACGCTATGCCTGTATACCATCAAAAGTCCCACAAGTTTGACACTTCGTACGGTATTGTGGTAAAGACCACCCTCAACCAGGTGGTGATTTTATTTCGTAAAGTACCCTACTGTGTTCAAAACTTTTTGGTTCAAATGAAGAAAGAGACACCACCCTGTCCTTTTTGGAACTTTAGGAATCAGTTTGAGACGTCAGTGTTACCTCATTTGAAGCGGTACGAAAAACTAGACTATAGACGGTTTATCAACAACTCGTGGTTTGAAGACATGTACGATTTTCCACATGGTCAGTTACATACTAAATGTAAAAACGTTTCTCTAGAAAGAATTTTTCTGTCAGCTTACAGAGAATTTACCGAAGAGTCTGGATTCCATTTCAAATTTAAAAAAGAAGATATAAAACACTATCCGTTGGTGGAATTGGAATTTAAAGGACATGACGGTATTCGTTATTGGCAGTACTACTTTATTGTGGAAAATGTTCCCAATCTCAAGCGACATTCCTATTTCAATTCATTCGATGGATGTCCAATCAATGACAATCAAATAAGGTCTTGGATAGATGATCGCCTAGTGTTTCATGGTCAGCTGTTGAACTTGCAAGTAGCATATGATTTGTTTTTGAGACAGCATACTATGAAACAAGATTGGAAGCACTTGTTGTGTCTACCAACAGCACAACTACTTGAAAATGTACGCCCGGCAATAAAAGTGTACAAGACTTCGTTTGAGTGGTATAACCAATGTACTACAAAAGAAGAGAAGGAGGCGACAAAAGACAGGGATCTAAACAATAACTAAAAAAAAAAAAAAAAAAAAAAAAAAAAAAAAAAAAAAAAAAAAAAATTTTTTTTTTTTTTTTTTTTTTTTTTTTTTTTTTTTTTTTTTTTTTTTTAATACCCTATATATACTCCTGTCAAGTCAGTCTTCTTCAGTAGTCTTTTTGTATCGGGTTCAGCAACATGTTTGACGTTGAACGACAACGTATGCCAATTGCAGAATTCTACTTTCGCCTGTTTCGTCATCGGAAGGAGGATGCTCGGGCACTGTATCAGCGTTGGATAGACTTGTTGATCATGTATTCACAAATGCCTCGCTTCATCTCGTTCGATCCTCCCGTGCCTCTACTTCATCGATTAGTACCGAGAGCCATTGCAGTGGTCATTGTACTCTTTCCAAAAACTCGGGTTCCCATGAACCTGAGAAGCATCAGTACATTTCCCTTGTACCCTTTTCGTGTCAACTACACCTCGCACACAGAATGCTGTTCAGAGGGAGAAGAGTTTTTACACATGTATTTGCAATCGAGCGGCATTCGTCTTGTCGGAGTTTTCAGTCCGACATTTCAAGCACGTTTCACACATCTCTTGACAAACTTGGAAGAAAAAATGCCACGCATCCAGTGTTACGGACCAAGTTCCTTCGATAGTTTTCGCCAAGTGTGTCGACGACGTCAGAGGGTAAAAGTGACGTAATTTAAAATGGCAATCACTTCCTTCAGGTGAGGTGGATAAGGTTTTACGACAGGTTGTTCCCGAATCCAATCCATCAAGTACCGGTAATGGAAAATTTGGTGTTGGCGATACGTGTCTAAACGAATAGCCGAAATGTACGTGTCTAGAGAATCCGAGTCCGTGTACAAATAGAGGTGGTGGCCGTCGACCAACACATACCAGTCTTGGGGTATGATACGAATCAAGCGAAAGTCTTGCCACGCCCAAATGAGAACATAATGATTGTTCGATGGTCGTCCGGGAACCGGTTCTAAATTGAAAAGCAACAGCAAGAGACCAAGCATGAGAAAGATCCAATACATTTCGTTAATCTTGCTATTGATCTATGTCGTGACATTCTTTAACCTTTTTTACAAATCGTGGTGGTACGACGTGCAGTCCACGTTACCTTCCTTCCTCTCTCGAGGAGGAACAGGTCTCACGACGTCTACGTGTCCTCTGTATGGATTCAAGTGTCCGACCCAGGAAATGTGTGATTGCCAATCCCTCTGCCCAAATGGTGAATATGTCCCGTTTCGAGTCTTGGACAATGAACCCATTTTCTTGATGGATCGTCAACTGGAACCTGGTACGTATTGTTTACCCAAAGGCATTGGAGGATGTAATCAAAAGACTTCCTATCACATTTTTTCGGCGACGGGATGGAAATGCGTTCCACGGAACACGAGTTTGTACAACGACGAGACTGCTGCTTGCTACAGCGATGAGGCTGCCGACAATACTTTGAACGTATTGTGGGATTACTTGTCAAACAGACCTGCTCAAAATGTCGATTATGCTTACGAAAGGCTTCCTGATGGGAAATTGCGTTATCGATGTCAGTGCAAGTCGAAGGATATATATGGCAAACGTATGATTGAATCGATACCGTTTGTGTGCTCGACCGATTATTGTGTCAAAGACATTGCTCAGCCATTGCCGATGATGGGTTTCAATGGATTTGCGTGTGAGTGTGCAATGTATGAACACAAGGATTATTTGGATGGAAAGTCTCCGTGCGTCATGGCAAAGTCACATGTCCAGCCAAACAATATGTTTGTCGGCCGCGTGGATTGTACCACGGAAACGTCTTGGGAGAAAAAGTCTATATTTTGCCGACCCGGCGAATGGGTATTTAGGTTTGAAACTGCTGTAGGTGGAAACTCGAACATGCAAGACTTTGTCCGGCAATATATAAATTGAAAAAAAAAAAAAAAAAAAAAAAAAAAATTTTTTTTTTTTTTTTTTTTTTTTTTTTTTTTTTGTATGTAGGGTATATAAGCAGGCCGCCGTGCTGTTCGAGTTTAACCAGAAGATACAAGGAGCATGTCCAAGTACCTCCACGAGTACAACAGCCTCAGTGAAGTGGCAGGTAAGGATGTTTACCTGATTTACAGTATTCTCGGCAAAAAGTATTATTTGGAGAGGAATGTTTACCCGGAATTTTGCAAAATTTGGGTTCGGCAAACCATTTTTGAACCTCTCGTCTTGGATTTAGCATCGGCCGATCATCATTGTCCCGTCTTTGATTTTGATTGCAAAGATCAGCCGCTTGACAATAAACAAATGAAGCGATTACTGCGCTACTTTGAAGCAGTACTCAAAGAGTTATTATTGCCACACTTTAAACACTTTACGTTTATCGTATCGTTTCGATCGGATGGTGCCGGAATCCACGTCCATTTACCTGAATTTGTGATCGGACACGACGATTACATATTATTATGCGACAAACTCAGTGATCAATTTGAATTGGAAAAGGAACGTTTTGGCAATTACAAGTTGGACACACTCCAAAACTGCACTTTGGCTGGAGCAGCCAAACCAAATGTCCAGCCATACCTTCCCACTCACTTGGTGTATCACGACGAAATGCTTTCCCACTACCTTGAGATGACTCCTGGAAGTGCTGACCTAAACACTCAACTGCAGGCTTTAAAAAAGGCATTCAAACGTGTCAAACCCACCGATTCGTCCTTTTTCCGTAAATTCTTGTTTCACCAAAAAGATTCCGTGAAACTGGCTCTGCTGCAGGCCATGATGCCCGTTCCACAACCCAACATGGTCGTTAAAAAATTGGCTTTTCCCACCGTCATCGCTACCGTGCCAAACGAATCGGCCGAATTTAAGGACGTGGCAACGTTCAAGAAGCGAAGAAGTAACGACCTCGGTTTCATTTCGAAAGGCCAGCAGCTCCTGTCTGATGGGTCCCATTTCCTAAAAACATTTTATTTCATCAAACACAATTCTTTCGTGATTGAAGATTTTGAAACCAACAATTGGGCTTTGAAAGTTTGGTATGAGCGTATTAAATGTCTTTGCCCAACTCACGTGAAAACCAATCCCCTTTTCGATCGCTTCAATGACTTGTTGCGTGACAAAAATGCACGTTTCATCAACGATCCCAACCCCATCAAAACGATTCTGGAATTTGACGACGGCTACTACTTTTTGCCAGTGTTTTATGCCATGTGCAAGGAATTGAAAATCACCTGCAGCATGATGGTCCATCATCTCTCCAGTGTTTTAGACAAAAAATATATGCCGCTTTTGAATCGTTTGGAACAAATGGAGCAAACGCATTTGCAAGTCACGATGCAAAATTTGACTCTGCAAACAATCATTTTTTGCGGCAACAACTTGTGCGATCGGTACATTCGATATCGAGACAAGTTGCAACAAATTATTCAAGATTCGAACCGAGCTATTCTCAGCGTCGTGACGACCAATGATTTGGTTCAGCTGCTTCGTGAATTACAAGAAAGTTATTTCCCGTTACAATCGTTGAAATTGACCACTTCTCTGCGGAAAAATAATGGATTTGTATGGAACAGTCTGACAGAATCGTGGCAAGAACTGAATGCAGAAAAAGAAAAGGAATCCCACTTGAACAATTTGTGGAACGTGATTAAATTTTGGATCCGAGATTATCGTAGAGCTGGCAACTTGGGTGGACCCGATGACGAAGTGTTGAAAAAATTTGGCGTCGGGATGGTTTTGTCATCGATTAATAGCGACATTAGCTTTGAACGAAAAATGATTCAAATGGACAGGCACAAGTGGTTTATTCGAACGCAAGACGCTTGCCTGGATATTTTGACGGGACATATTGGGGGAACGGTTCCCGAACTGTACTTGTCGGATCGAAAATTGGGGATAGAAACTCCCCGTCAAGAGCTGATTCGATTGTACAATCATTCCCCTGATTTGGAACAACTGTACCAGCTCCTCACGACTAAATCCTTTTTTCAAAAGTACTTGAAAGCTCTTTTGACGGATCAGACCGATGACTTGTATGATACATTGTACGAATTGGTTCAAGAGCTGGATGAATGCAAGCAACCCACCTATGTCGAAACCATGTTGCATTTTTACACGCATCTCTGCAAGTTTACGGCTTTTGAATACGATTTACTCATGTATTTGCTGGACGTCTTGTCGAGTATTTTTATTGCTACCAACTATGAGCGCAAGTTTTACGTGTGTAAAGGGGAAACTTCCAATGGCAAAAGTAAACTTTTCGAGTTGTTGAGTCGAGTCTTTGGAGGCTACTATCACAACATCCAATCGGACAATTTGAAACCGAGCAACAATTCGGGAAGCCCTACGCCCGATTTGGCATCGACGCTGTTCAATTGCCGCATCGTGACGACAGAAGAATTGGAAGGGAAACTCAACGAGAATCGGGTGAAGCAACTGACTGGCAATTCGAGCGTCTCGTTTCGCAACATGTACGAGGCCAGCCAATCGGGCATTCCCACAGCCAAGTTGTTTACCACCACCAACAATATTCCCGACTGTCAGTCATCGGAAGCTTTTAAAGATCGAGTCGTCGCTATTCCGTTTGCGTCTCGATTCGTCAACAAGCCGCCTGCCACCACGTCGGAACAAGTGAGGCTGGGTCAATACAGCAAAGATGAATACGTCGTGGAGCGTTCGTACATGGGATGCTTTTTAATGTTGTCCTATCACTTGAAAAAATACATTAACGTCAGGGACGGACTCATCTATTGCCGTGACATGCCGCCCGTGGTGGCGGAATATACGCGAACCTACTTGTTCAACACGGACGTGTACAATCAGTTCAAGGCCCACATGGATGTGCAACTCGGCAATGACTGTATGACGACCATGACGGACGTCCGTTCGGCGGTGCGTCAGTTTTTGAAAAATACGAAAAATACGACGACGCCCGAAACGGATATCATTTTGAAATTTGAAGAGGAATTTAGCGAGCATCGGCGGTCTGATTTCCAATTGGGAAACACTCCTTATGAAAGCGTCTTGGATCAATCGTCCTCCCTCAGCTTTGAAAATGAAATGCTTCAGCAGGAGGACTCGATGGATTCCATTGGAAAACGTTCCCTTCCCGAGACGGGGGGTCGCAAGAAGAAGAAGAAAATGGCCCGAGCCCAGACGGACACTGTTGTGTATTATGAAAATGTAGTGATTCGCAATTTGAGAAAGATGACCCACGATAATTAAGTTGGAATGTCGAGCTGCATAGATACTCGTCCTTACGATCTGGTGGTGCTCAAGAGTCAAAACCATCGATTGGATTGGCTGGTGGATACGATCGCGGCCAAAAACAAGTACAAGCTGGACAAGCATAAAACAAACAAGAATTGCTTGTACAGAGATTATAACAACATTACGGTGAGTTTGGTGCGAGAGTTTAAACCGTATGCCATTGCCTTCATGAATCGCATTCTATCGAATAAAGCAGAACATGGATATTTGTACAATATTATCGAAGAAGATCATCCGTGGAATCATGCCGTGTATTTAAAATGGGAAGAATTTCCTTTGTTGCAAGGCCAAGTGTTTCATGAACTGCATCAAATTGCCAAAGAGTTTGCCGAGCGCCACACTGAACACTACGATGCGACCATGTTGTACTTGTTGCAATTTTATGCCTTGCTCGTCAATAGCGATCATTCGAATTGGGTAACTATCGAATACTTGGGAAACTGCAACAAGGATCATCAGTATGCCATCCATATCAACTGGGAGGGAGTACGAGAGTAGGAAAAAAAAAAAAAAAAAAAAAAAAAAAAAAAAAAAAAAAAAAAAAATTTTTTTTTTTTTTTTTTTTTTTTTTTTTTTTTTTTTTTTTTTTTTTCATTCTTCCTATATATACCCCGTGACTCGAGCTTTACAAGTTCAGACTAGTGACTTTAGTAGCAGGTCCAATACCTTTGGACATATTGTGGTACAGTGACACAAGCAATTGCATATCGATTGGAGAGAGGGTGGTAAATCAGTTTCGTGGACGTATACGCAATTCCCGACCGCATCTCGAGTGCAGACATACGGCCTGTTGTCAGTGACCTGCAACTCGTTCCACGGTATCATTGGAACCCCTTTACGAGTTTTGGCCCAATACGTTTCTCCACTCTCTTGGCGCAACAAATAAGGTTTGCCTTGGTGCTGCAAATAATATTCGTTTCCTTTGGCATCGGAAGGATAGCGCTGAGTATTGTTTGCAAATTTGGCTAATCTTTCGGGAATGACTACCGACTGGCCGTTCAAACAAGGATAAAATTCGTTGCCATTCTTGTCTCGGGCATAATACTCTTGACCCTCCTCGTTTCTAGAAAATAAAGTGTGCCTGCGTCTAGGATATATTTCGTTACCGTTCTTGTCACGAGCATATCGCTCCCTACCATTCTCGTCTTTCAAGAACGGTTCTGCAGCAGAATTCGAGTAATATTCACTTCCATTTCTACGTTTGGGATACTTCATGGCCGTCTCCCGGTATGGCATTTCACTCTTGTCTTTGGACGAGTGTCCCGTTCAAAAGACACCCAAAGAGATGATACAACTTTTAATCACCTGGCGCAAACATCATGCTTTTGGTAGCGAATGTCTCGTGTGCTCTAAACGCATCCCATTTCCTAAAGACACACCCTACGCCACGTGTTGTGAAAAGTTTTATTACAATAGCCTCGTCAAGTCGTACCCTGTTCAATCTATAGCCATCCCGACACCTGGATATTTTTTTGGATTACCCATCTTGAAACGCATGATTGCTCAAGCCAAAATCGAAACGAATCAAGACTTTTTAGTGTTGCCCGATCCGATCTATTGGCAAGTTCCGTCCACTCTCATCTATGAAAAAGTGATAAAGTTTGTACAAGGGCTTCCCATCACCAGCAAAACCAAGCACGTGTTACCCAAGGAAAAGACGGATGTGTTTTACAAGCAGATTATAGAAGCTCCTCTGAATTATGGCAGCATGCAACGGCGATCTTGCGGTAAAAATACTTTGATACGTCAAGTGGCTTTCGGAAAACGATGCAACTTGTCCATGCGAGGTATGATTGTCCCCGATGCTCAGTTACGGCCGAATCAAATTCGGTTACCTGCCAAAATTGTAAAAATGTTTCAAATTCAAAACCAATGGATCATTTTGAATCGTATGCCTTCTCTCCAACCCGGCAACTTTATTGCGTTGCAAGTGGTACCTCCCGGTTGGGACTATGACTGTTTCGGTATTCCTCTCGAAGTGGTGCAATCGATGAATGCCGATTTCGACGGCGACGAATGCAATTTGTATCTCGTTCCCAACGTCCAATCTCAAGCGGAATGTGCCACCATATTGAATCCGGCTGCGGAACTTGGATGTTTTGTGACGCAAGGGACAAAGCTGGCTCCGTCCCAAGACATGTTGGTCGCTTATTACCTAAAGTATGACGAGATTGATTTTTTACCATACAAGAACCCGGATTTGGCAAAAACATTTCGAGTCTTGTACGATTTGGAAGGATCCCAGCGAGCCTTTGAATATATAGATCGATTGCGACTCTTTTACCTGGACTTGTTGGAGAATGACACGTGCTTTGGTCTGACGTTGGAAGAAATGGAAAATTTATCGCGGTGGGGTCGTTCCCAGGAAGAGTTTGAAGCCAAAGCAAAGTTTAGCAACGGGTGTTTGGTGACCCAAGTCCTGTCGGGAGCCAAGGGCTCTTTGCCGCATTTGTATCAAATGTTTGGAGCTGTGGGCTATCAGAACGGTGTCGACATTGGTCATTCGTTTTGGGAAGGTCTCGAATGCAACGAAATGATTCACCATGCTATTGCTTCTACGGAGGCTCTGAGTAAAATGTGCAAAATTTGGGAGCCCGGCTACGGTTACTCAAAGATGATTCACATTGTAAAACGTTTGACGGTGGATTATTTGGGCCACTTGATGGACGGAGAAACTGTCATTGAAAACGATGTGTTGGACGTGATGCATTTTACGGATGTATTGTCGGTAGAAGGGTTCCAGCAACTAAAAGATAAAGTATTAGTATAGGAAAAAAAAAAAAAAAAAAAAAAAAAAAAAAAAAAAAAAAAAAAAAAAAAAAATTTTTTTTTTTTTTTTTTTTTTTTTTTTTTTTTTTTTTTTTTTTTTTTTTTTTTTTCATCAATACTATAAAGGTCCTGGCACACCGAGGCCACACTTTTTCAGAAGGTGTTCACCAGTGCTGGTGATATGCTCTTGGGATACTACTTTATACATCTACGCTTACTGCTTTGTATTGTTTTCAATACATTTTCATACTGGTTAGACAAGGCAGGATGATGTTACCACTTTTACATCTCGTCAAGTGGAAGACTACTGATGGTCCGAGAGTCGTTTCCTGCAGTATGTTGGTAGATTTTATTCAAATTCATGTTCGCAACACGTTCCTGTTTGGTTTTGCATTGAGTCTGCTCAAGCAAATATTTGGAGAAAATATCCATTGTCAATTGGATGGGAGTAGCGTCGACCAAGTGATCGTGGACATGCAGTGTTACATCAACGGAACTTGGAGTAAATACAAGGATGAAACCATTTACCACGATTACTACCAGTGGATATCTCTCATTCTGTTTTTGCTGGCAATATCTTTTCATCTTCCGTGCCGAATATGGTTCAAATGGATGGGAAAATTTATTCAAGAAATGACTGCCAACGTTAAAGACCAAGAGTCGTGTGAAAAGGTAGTGCAAGTTGTAAAAGAGTCCAGAGGAAATGGTTTATTCTTCAAGACGTGGATTCTAGAATCTGTGTATTCGATTCTGTTAATGATACAAATCGGATTGCTGGATTGGATGTTTCATCACATGTGGTCCAAATCGGGTTGGTCTCCTTCCATTATCCAGCAGCTGTTTCCAGATATGGTTCATTGTAATCACGATTATTTTGCAAAAGGCTTTAAAACCACCGGCAAATTTACATGTATCCTACCCCTGAATACGGCCTATCGAAAAATTTGGTGGATTACGTATTTCATCTTTGCCGCCTTAATGGCTTTGCTAGTGATTTGCCATGCGTATCGCATCCATCTGTTGTGCTTTTATGGTCGTGAAAAAATCGACATGTGGTGGTGTATCAAGATTTCTTCAAGTCGTGTCGAAACATGGAAAGCTAAAGTGATGTTGACGAAAATGTATAGAGTAGAAATCAAGTGTCCAGATTCGCCATGCATCTACAGACGACTCTATAAAAAGGAAAACTATACAAACTCGGATACGACAATAAAATCCCCAGGACCAGGACTCAGAGACAAGTCAGTCATGATGCATGGGTTTGAAAAAAAAAAAAAAAAAAAAAAATTATTAAACATAAACCATGCACACGGATTGAAAAAATTTTTCTGTTTTTTTTTTTTTTCTATTTTGTTCCCATCAAGTTTTCCCTTGTACACTATTCAGCAGACGGTTGTTCACGCATTGTTGTAGTGTCCATTTTGTTGTCGTCAATGTTTTCTGCACCTCAAGAACAGGTGGATGGATTGGCTTGTAACAAGTGTCATTTTTATGGATACTGTCGATGTCTTTGCATCAATGTGAATACAGACACGTTTTATTTTCGTTCTTATTGCTGCCGACAGAGATGCTTTCAACCTACACTGGGCATTTGTTTCTTGTGTACGCAAGAATGCTATTGTCTGTGTGACTCGCGCAGAGAAGCAATTTTGCAACGACCCAATATTGTCACAGCATACATCAATCACAAAGTTGTGGAGATGGTAGAATACAGAGGCAGTCAAACCCATTGCTGTGAAGAAAAGTGTTTCCCCTTACCAAAGGTTTTGGTTCGTGGAATGGCTTGCCGGAGATGTAAGGCTGTCAACTTTTGCAAATGCGAGTGTTTGCTATGGCAGCACCACGCTTGGAAAGCCTCATGCAACAGAAGTATGAGGCCCGAGTTTGAAAATCCCGTTCAAGAGTACATGTACTTTATAACACATTTTAATGCTTATGAAAAGCATGACTAAAAAAAAAAAAAAAAAAAAAAAAAAAAAAAAAAAAAAAAAAAAAAAAATTTTTTTTTTTTTTTTTTTTTTTTTGACTGCCTATAAAAGTAGTCTCCCTGCTTGTGCTGTCATTACTTCTCGGCGAGTTGTAAATTCATTTCCAATGGAACATTTCTTTGAAGCAACTACGGCAGAGGATGATAGTCAGTACAACCTGACAAGGCAGTACCAAGTTTTATTTGGAAATCTCACAAACGAAGATATGGAAGAGTTACGTCCTGTACCTCCCAGAGCTGCTGTTGAATCGTCTCTTTATACCACCATTGAACCGTCACTCCAAGCTTTGACTGGCCCCGTTGAATCGCCTCCTACCCATGAAGCTGGTACACAAGCATCGCTTCCAGAAATTATTTCAATGATCGGTTCAAGTCCTGAAGTGGTACAACTGAAACTAAACACGCCCCACATGACCATTTCAAATTTGGAAAACTATTTGGATATTGCTGGAAACAAAGTCAAGAATATATATTTTATGACTTTGCGTTTTAAAAATCCCGTCATTGTTCCTCATGGTATAGCAAATAGTACCATATGCATTAATAAGGATCAATGCATTGCCATCGATAGGAACTACACCAGTAAAATTACGTCAAAGGAAGGTGGTCTGGTATTTGTATTCGACCACCTGAACCGGACGAAAGGAAATGTAGAGCATGAATTGCTGAAATGCCT
Source organism: Oedothorax gibbosus (assembly GCA_019343175.1). Taxonomy (NCBI): domain Eukaryota; kingdom Metazoa; phylum Arthropoda; class Arachnida; order Araneae; family Linyphiidae; genus Oedothorax; species Oedothorax gibbosus. Next base: position 48,313 of record JAFNEN010001048.1, on the reverse strand, counting down.
CTTTCCCAAGCAAGATTTTGTCTTTTCCGTTTTCCATATTCGGACCTTGTATGTAGCCAGCTATCACAATCCGTTCCAAACTATTTGGAGAGTGATTCGAAAGGGTGTTGCCTTTCAAGCTCTAGTCAAAATGCTAGACTCGTGCGTGCTAAAGACTTGTCCTTTTACGATTGATATTGCAGCCATGATGCGCCATTTTAAAAGAAATAAAACGATTGATCTCTTTAACTTTAGCAATTGGTATCCGATGGCACGGATGATGTGTGAGAAAAACTATCGCACATGCTATTATCACGCACCTACCACAGAGTATGGACACTTGATTTACAAAATTTGTAAACGCTCCAAAGAGTTTCAGTTGTCTGCCAACCACCCACCGCCCGAATTTTACACGTGTCAAATTACATTGGACGATACGAAACCCGTGGGCATCGCTTGCAGTGTGGTAGACAACAAGGTCGAGTACGTCTCCACTTTTGTTGTGAGCTACACGGATCACTGGTTTCTCGATACTAATCGCACGTCGTGTTGCTTTTCACCGAGTGAACCAAGATATGCAAAGTGTCGATACTGGTTTCCTTTGTTAAAGGACAAGGAGACGTGGCTCAAATATGGACTTGGGTGGTACTTGCAAAGATATGTTGAAAAAATGGTTTGGTTGACGTCTCTTATTGACTGGTTGTCCATTCAAACGACGGAACCCTACAAGCACATGTACTCTGATTTGTTGCAAATGTATGTCTTGTTGTATGGCAGTGTGAGATCAAGATGGTCCTGAAAACACTTGTGGAGACTTTGTTACGGACCCAACGTGAGCCTCATAACCTTCTTCACACCCAGTTGCTTCGAAATTTGAAACGAGACGTTCAGCATGACGTGACAGAGGCCTTTACCATCAGTCAACCTCTTGTTGAAAAGTATCCCGAAGTATACCGCAGGAGCACGAGTTTTGTCGATTTTTTATTTCGAATGTGTCATGTCGACCTACCCAGTTCAGTAATTCCAAAAACTCACTGGGAACATTCAGATTTGAAAGAGGAAAACCAAAGGTTGAGTGATAAAATTGAGGCATTGCAAAAACAGCTGGAAGAATGTCGTCGTTTAAACGAGGTGAAAATCGAGTCCAGTCCAGAAATTCAAAACACTCACCTTTCAGATTTGAAAGAGGAAAACCAAAGGTTGAGTGATAAAATTGAGGCATTGCAAAAACAGCTGGAAGAATGTCGTTTAAACGAGCAAAAGTTGAAAATGGAGTGTAGTCTACACGATCGGGAGCTTCAATCGATGAAAAAACAGTTGGAAATTCTGGAAGCAAGAGAAAAAGAATTGCAAGCCCTAAATGCCTCTTCTAGCGATACACTACAACTTATGCACGATACATTTACAGATACCTTGAAGCAGTTAAACAGCGTCCAGGACAAGAAAATACAAACTATGACTGCTCAGCAAGAGATGATGACGGAATTACACAACATTGTTCAACCGCAAGGTCTGTTTACAAGACCACCACTTGAAAATGATGGCATGAATATTGATCCTTCACCGCCAAACTTGCCCGCTCTGCCTTGTTCATCAACGTCCGGGAATCTCGTTGAATACGTACTCTTTGTCGAAGCTTTGAGCAAATCGATTATGGAACAACTGAACAACATGCTATCGCAGAATCACGTGACTAAAAATGATTTAGCAACGTGGGAACAATCTATTTTACAAGAAATACGTAATATATCACCGCCTCCTGCTTTGCCTCCACCGCCAAGCTACCTCCCTCTGACTTCTGGTGATGAACAACAAGTGGTGCCAACATTTACCTTTATCGACAGTTTGAGTAATTCGATTACAGAAAAACTGAAAAATATGCTATTGGAGAATCGCGTGACTAAAAGTGATTTAGAAAAGTGGAATGAATCGATTTCAAATCTAATGAATAATATGACCTTGCCTCCACCGCCAAGCAATCCCTCCCTACCTTCAACGTCCCAGGTTGCAACTCTTGCTGAACAACAAATTACAGTATCCTATATGGAAGGTTTGAAAAATTTGATTCTACAAAAACTAGACACTATACCCTCAGAGAATCGTACAACTACAAATGATTTAGAAACGTGTACAGAATCAGTTTTAGAAGGTAGTGTATCACAGATTCCTGCTTTGCCTCCACCTCCCCCTATTCCCGCAATAACCTTTACGAATAATGATCAACCTACGAATCAAATTGCTGATGGTTCAACTGAAAAACAACAGCTACCAGCCACTAAGGATGATCTAATATCGACCAAGGATGAAATTCTACAACATATCAGTGATTTACGACTCGAAAACGATATATCGAGTTTAACAGCTTTAGAAAATTCTATGGTTCAAATATTGAATGAGACACCAGTTGACCTAAAGAACAATCCTAGTTGGAAAAAAGCGATTCAAGAACAAATTAAAGAGTTAGTGCCTGCTCTCGAAACTGATTTAAATGTTTTGAAAGAGGCACAACCCACCGATTTAAGTCTACAAGATGTTATAAAGTCTGTACAGGAGGCGGTCATACATTGTACCAATGCCAAACAAAGTGAAGAATTGAAAAAAGAATTGTTTAACCTTCTTGCTGTGAAAGATGATTCCAATATAAACGCTTTCATTGAGAAACTCGACAACATAGTGCAAAGCAAACTGAATCCTGTTGTAAACAGCCTGAAATCGACCTTGGATGCTTATCTTGGACGACTCCTTCCAGACGCTCAAATGGAGCAAGTTGTTCAAATGTTTCGAGTTGACGAAGCTTTTCAGGAAATGCTCAACTATTTGAATGAAAATAAAAAAGAACTTAAAAAAGCCACCAGAATATGCAAAGATAACATCGTATCGCAGATACGAGAGGTCGTTCGACATATTGTGGTATTGTACGGCAATAAGATGGATATGCTTCCCATTGTGGGACAATTAAATACTCTGGAGGAGAGGATTTTGGAAAAGGATCAACAGTTAGCGAGCAGGATGGAAGTTGAAACCATTGACGAATTAAAAATGTTGTTTGAGCAAATATTTCCGCAAATCAAAGATTCTCCCAATTGGCAATTGCAAGTGTTTAATGCGGTTGTGCAAACGAATGCAAACTATAAAGATTTAGTACAAAAAATTGAAAATATTGCATCGTACTTGCAAAATCCGAATCTGAAAGCGGAATCTTGGGATACGGAACTTGTTAAAATATTTGATTTTCACAGATCCTATGCCATAAACCTAGAGCGGGAATTACGTCAGTCTCAACAGCAATTTTTAGAGTTTCAATCAGCCTTGGGGACTATTATGCAAACCCAAATCTATAATACATTACAACAGTCCTCAGATGATTTTTTCAGATGGTGTCAGACTACATTTGAAACAATGATGCGCACATTGACCCAAACGAATCAACATTTTAACCAAATGATTCAGGATGCACAAACCCATTATGTGTACACGATTGAAGATGTTACCGATGTTCCAGAGAATCCATTGGCTCTGACAAATGAAGAAAAGAATGCAATTACCTATGTCTCGGAAGACCAGCACATAGAGACGCAGAGAAGATTAGAAAATGAAATTGAAGAGTTGAAAAATCAATTAGCTGCCTGTACACAATTGGAAGAGGAGCACAGAGAGACGCAGAGAGGATTACAAGATGAAATTGACCATTTGAAAAATCAATTAGCTTCCTGTACACAATTGGAAGAGGAGCACAGAGAGATGCAGAGAGGATTACGAGATGAAATTGACCATTTGAAAAATCAATTAGCTGCCTGTACACAATTGGAAGAGGAGCACATAGAGACGCAGAGAGGATTACAAGATGAAATTGATCAGTTGAACAATCAATTAGCTGCCTGCAAAAAATCGGAAAAGCAGCACAAGGACACAGAGAAAAAATTACAAGATGACATTGCTCAGATGAACGCTGCCTACACACAATTGCAAGGCCAGCACACAGAAACAGAGAAAAAATTACAAGATGACATTGCTCAGATGAATGCTGCCTACACACAATTGCAAGGCCAACACACAGAAACAGAGAAAAGATTACGAGATGAAATTACCCAGTTGACAATTCAATCAGGCAAAGAACAATTGCAGCAAGGTGATGTAGGCAGGAAATCAAAATTAAAGAGAAAACGAGGCTTTTCAGATGATACCGATGCTGTTGAATTGACTCTTCTGAAGAAATACTTTTTGTACTTGTACAAATTGTATTTTGAAACCATTTGGGGATTTTATCATGTACCAGATGATAAAAAACCACTATTTCAGGAAAAAATAAATATTATGAAACGAATAACACCATCTGACAGACCTAATGATTTGCTGGACATTTGCAAGACTTATATGGAATGTGATCTACAGAGATTGGTGGATGATAAAAGTGTTTTACAGGAGCTAGAGGCACGACTTGAGAATGTCGAAACCATAAAAGAGTTGCTGCAAACATGTACAGATGAAGCCCGTAAACATTGCGAAAGACTAGCAGGCACAAGTGCTCCTTTATCAAGTACCAGCACGCAGCAGATGGTACCATACCCAGAAGGTTCAATGGTTTTATCGTACGGAGCTCCACAGGATAGTGAACAAGAAATGAATTGAAAAAAAAAAAAAAAAAAAAAAAAAAAAAAAAAAAAAAAAAAAATTTTTTTTTTTTTTTTTTTTTTTTTTTTTTTTTTTTTAATTCACCCTATATATACTCTGTGCAGACTTGCAGTCTACTACAGACCTGTGTTTGTCTCGCCTACATAAACAGTTGGCCCAAGTGGCATAGCCAGTAGCACGTGTCGAATCTGTTACCCAACCTTTCAAATATCCGCCATTTTCTCAAGTATCCGATTCCCAACATGGCAAACATCAGCCAGTTGATTATTAGCAAGAGCACCATGTACCATTTACACGTTACGAGTACACAAAGGACAATCATACTCGTCGAGTACACGCCTGTTGCAAGCAATGTTCCAACGACTACGGAATCCATCCAGAAGGTGCAGCCAGCTTTTCTTGAATTCTAAAAGTGCGCCAAGACTCTGGTGTCACCCGATGAAAGAGTGTAGACCACGTCAATTGCATATAGGCCTTATAGAATCGATGATTCCAGCAAGCAAACAACAGCAGAATCCACAAGGTTGTCCACAACATCCTGTAAGTAACAAGATGAGTTCTACCTTGAGTTACAAGTTGAATGCCGAAGGTGACGAAGAGTATTTTGTCAATAAATATGGAGATCAGCTATACATGTTTACTCTCCACATAGATTTGATATTTGCAAAACGTAAAGGGCAACCCTATTATGCAAAACGTGCCGGTAAAAACGAATACTATCCAAAGATGGGTTTAATCGGAGATTATCCAATTCCAATTCCTGAGAAATATTATGCCAAAAAGGCTAATGGTGACCAATTTTACCCCAAAGATCCTGAAGGGAATGAAAAAGTATTTGTTTATCCCGGACGAAAAACTGCAATGTATGCTCGAAAACACGACGGATTACAATTTTATCCAAAGAACAAATTGGGTGATGACGAACGACATGCGTTTGATGATATCATACAAGACGATGGAACAGTGACTTATCCGATGGACAGGCACGGCATGCCTATATTTCGTGGAAATAACATTACTGGTCAAGAGTATTTGAAAAAAAGAGATGGCTCTTATCGAGTTCCTACATCCACGAATGGAATGCCAATTTATGCCAAGAAAACTCTGAACGGAAGCTTGCTTGAATATTATCCTCCTGATGGCACCATTGGACAAGCATCGGATGGAAGTCAAGTGTATGCCGAAGATTCGAATGGGTTAGTTATATTTCCTGTTCATTCGACAACCCTAGACGAATACTATGTCAAGAATAGCGATCGTTCTGACAGATTAACAAAAAGGGATAATACACCCATTCATAGGTATGCCCGTGAACATCAAAACAGTGAAATTTATCCTCGAGTTTATAAAAGTTATAGGTATAGGGACGTCATCTTTGACAACAAGTATGCTAGAAATAGAAATGGAGAAATTATGTATCCGTTGGACGAATACGGTAACGAGTATACAATGAAGGGTGCAGACTGGAAAAAGGTATTGCCGTTGGGTTATCCTGTCACTCACGATGGTTATGTTATTGTACCTGAATTTCAAAATAATCCTTGGATCATTGACGCATTACAACCGGCTATCGTACAATCAAACATTATTGGACTGTTGAAGCGTCAAGACTCTACTCCTGACTATTGTACAAACATAAGTTCTTCAAGACTTTCGAGGTCTACCAAAAAGGGAAAATATCAAGTCATACCTCTGCCATCGCAATCCAAAGCGGCAAGTTTACCTGCACTGCCGGTATTTAAGCAGTCGTTGTTTCAAAGTAAAACTTTAAGGTACACCATAGTAGTGCTGGCACTAGCATTCCTGATGACAATCATAATGATATGGGTATAGAAAAAAAAAAAAAAAAATTTTTTTTTTTTTTTTTTTTTTTTTTTTTTTTAGTTGCTATAAAAGTAGCCATCACCCAGCCGGGCTCATTCAGTTTCATGATGGAATAAAAAAAGACGCATGGCGAGCTTGACTTCTCCCATTGAAAACGTCTTGCTTGCGGACGATTTGAATCGTGTACAGCAAGATCTCGGTGACAGCGAACGACAAGTTGGACACACAGTATTGGTCTTGGTAGCAACCCCAGCGATACTTGTTCCCCTTGGCATTCAACATTTCAAACAAAAGATTCACCTAGGCATTCTGATATTGGCCACACTGTTTCTTTGTATTTTCTTCATCATCCAATACCGATTAGGTTGGATTCTTGCACTGTCCGAACGACTCAAGCTTCATGAACGAATACGAATTTAGACTGGTTGGATTGCATCCTCAACCCTTGGATCATGTGTTGAAACGCATCGGTCCCGTCGAGCGTCAAGTGGTGACCTATTTTAAACCCCATTTTCGTATGAAAAGTCGTTGTTTGGAAACAAAAGCCATCAAATCGACCTGTGCCGTGTATTTCGAAGGCTTGTGGTTCCGGTGGGTACATTCTGTCGAAACACCGTTTCAGAAATGGCCTACGAGCACTCACAATAAATTTGTCAACCAATTTCACAATTTTTCATGTCCCTTTTGGTCTGAAACGAGACAGTTTGTCAAATTGGACCAACGAGCTCAGGTGTATACCTTTCGGGATCGTAACGGCATGTATAGACTTGTATTTGAGTGGGAGTATGGTACGTTCGAGAAACCTTTAAGCCAAATACCCAACAAGTTGTCTCGTTTGAAACGATATCGCGACATATTTCAACATTTTAAATCACTCAGAGTGCCAACTTACACGTTGAATGAAACGCTGTTGGCTCGCAAATCTGTTACATACACCAGTACCACTTTCAACAATGACTGGTTGATTGCTCGCAAAGTGGATGGCATCTTTGGTTTCGTATTCAGCTACAAAGATCATTTGAGAGTCAAGTGGGAAGACGAAACCGAGCATGTTCGGCATGGCATGTCATTGGGAGACGGTATCGTGTTTGCAGCCGAAAAAGTTGACGATATGATCGTGTTGTTGGACGTGTATCAAGTCCGAGGACATCCAACGGCTTCCTGGTGCAGACGTGCCATACTAACCGAGTTTTTACCTGGGTTAACGCTGCCTGATGGATTCAGAGTTCAACAATATCGGAAATCGAAAGAAGAATTGCCTCATCTCCAACTAAAGACGGACGGATACATTATGCACAACACTGCCACCGATGAGATTGTAAAACTGAAAAAACGTCATTCGATCGACGTGTTGTACATGGACGGATATTTTACTTTACCAAGTGTTAACGGCAGGACATTTCAATACCCGTGCTTGGAAAAGAAGGAAGAGATGCTGAATGGCCACGTGTATGAATTGTCCATTAAGGATGGGCGTGTGCTACGTCAAAGAACCGATCGGTGGACAGGCAATACGTGGAAGCAAATGTCTCAAATTTTTAGCGACGGGCGAGAGTGGGGAGGACCCGCTATGCAAGAGCGTGTCAAAGTCAAACGACTAGCTTGCAAACGAAAATCTATTCGAAACAAAAAGTAAAAAAAAAAAAAAAAAAAAAAAAAAAAAAAAAAAATTTTTTTTTTTTTTTTTTTTTTTTTTTTTTTAATGTAGTATATATAAAGAGGCACACTGCCCGTCTATAGTTTATATACAGTCAGCAGCAATGGACTCTTATACTTCCCTGGTTTCTCATGTGCTGGATACACCCACTTTAAAGGAGCGAATTGAAGGATGGCCATCAGATGTGGCTCTCAACTTGATCACGGAGGATTGGAAGGAACGTCTGCAACAAAGCATCTTGTACAAGACGCTCAAGCATGATTCTGCAAAGATGTATACTACTGCCCTAACAAACAACATGTTCAAGGTACAGTACCTCCAAAGAAACAATCTTTCTTCTGATATTTATATTGTCGCTGTGTGCAGCATCCATCAACCGTACAACAGTGCCTACAAACACAAGTCCCCTTTTTCAATACAGATTCATGATTGTGAAGCGCTCAACATGTTGGCCATGGCCATGACGAGGGACGTGAATCCTACCAATACTCATTTGTCAGATACGGCAAAATTTAATTTTAAAACATGCAGTTTCCTTTGCCGTTATTGTCAGGAAGCTCGAGAAGATTTGAAAGGCCAAGGGGTGACATTGTCGGTGGGAATAAATCAGCCCTGTATTTGTGACATTGAGACATTTGACGGCACTTGTGTGGAAAGATGCTTTGCGCAACAAATGCAAGGATATCTGCAAGGCAAGTTTGTTGCCATTTTGCATTTGGAATTGACAAATCGTTACTTTTACCCACGGATGACCACGGATTCCACGGATGACCAGGAGGTGGTTCGCATCGGTGGTTTTGCAAAAAGAATGGTGGCATTTCCTGAATCTAATTTGATGGCGACTCCCAAGGTACCATTGAGTAAATTGAGTACGTTGAAACCAGCTCCAGTAGCAGTGGTGGAAAAAGTACATCCCGTTCCTACAAATAAACGACAACTTGCATTTGATGACGACGAAGAGGAAGAAGTCGTAATACACCATGCACTACCGACCTCAAAGCATATGAAGCTGAATGAACCTTGGGACAGTGACGACGAAGACACAGAGGTAGAGGAGGAGAAGGTAGTATTCTAAAAAAAAAAAAAAAAAAAAAAAAAAAAAAAAAAAAAAAAAAATTTTTTTTTTTTTTTTTTTTTTTTTTTTTTTTTTTTTTTTTTTTTTTTCCTAGTGAGTATATAAGCCAGCCACACTCTCCGCAGTCAACATTCTCCAGTAGCTCATGGCAGCCGCAAATGTGCAATCGTCTTGTGCTCTGAAACCTTTGGTCTGTTACACATGGCTCGACAATGATCGCAACCTACACTTGTTAAACTGTGGCAATCCTAACGGTAAAAGCCCAACGTGTGCCTGCAAAGACGTATTGGATCGCATCATCAAGAGCGACGAGCCGTTTCTCTTGCTAAAGATTTCCTGTGATGGGACCCACGAAGCATCATGTTCGAAGGAAAAAGACTTTTGCAGTTGCCACTTGAACGGATATTTCGATTATATAAAAGTCAAGGATGTCATTCACAAGAAAGAGTGTCTGATTAAAGAATGTGACGGTTCATGTGCCAAAGATATAACCCAGTCCACATTTCATATTCCACAGGCGATGCCAAAACGAGATAGCTTATGGTGGAACCCCGACAATGATTTTTTGCATTTGACTAGCTGTACAGGACTGTTGCCTTGCATGTGTACTTTTAAATTGTTCAAGTGTGGATATTACAATGTTCGATTTTCCAGACACGGACCACATTTGACCCAATGTATGTTAAGTATTGACTCTCCTCCGGATGCCACAACTCTATGCAAGTGTAAATTAATCTTCAGGGAGCATTACAAGTGGCCAAGTAATAGTGGGTGATCAAAGTACCAGAGCAGTTGACCAGTATACAAAAAAAAAAAAAAAAAAAAAAAAAAAAAAAAAAAAAAAAAAAAAAATTTTTTTTTTTTTTTTTTTTTTTGTACACTGGTCAACTACTATATATACTCCTTGCATCTTGCATTCTTATTCTGGCAATACTCTTGTTTCATCATACGAGTTGGATACATTTGCATAGTCGAGAGTGCTTGTTAGATGCAGCTTGACATTATGGCTCTACGGTTTGCATTTTGAGTTCCCAGTCGATTGAGCCCTGGCTTGGAATGAATAATCTCTTTGGGGTGAACAATGCAAATTTCGTCATAATAACCTTTCGAGTCGCCAAACCAAGTGTTTCTAGAGCAACCAGAAACTATGATTACATCTGGATCACTAATGTCGGAAATGGCCACAAGCCCCACATCTTTAATAAACATGGCATTGGGTTTCATACGCTGCACTTCTAGTTTGCTCTGGACATCCGCTGTTGGATTCTCTTGTACGCTATGCGCCAGGTGAGAAGAAAACTCCATTTTGCTCAGCATATACATGTAGCTTAGAGACAAATTCAATTTATCAATTTCAGTTTCTGCAGGGTTTGTTGTGTCCTTACCAAAAATGTACAAAGTCATGTTATTGATGCGATTCATGTTTGAATTTGTTTGAATAAACGTTTCGGCAACATATAATTTCGATCCAATCAATGCCAGGGGATGAGGACCTGCTTCACAGTGATCAGTAGGATTCACGTTGACAGCTTTTGAATTCTCCGACAAGTTTCGAATCATTTCGTAAGTGTATCGATCTCCTGCGGTAATGCGACCCCCATTAAACAGGCGTTGAACAAATTCGTTTAGTCGTGGATTCATGCGGTAAATTCTGTCACTTTCCAAAGGTACGACTTGCTTGGGACGATACGTTTTATCGACAAATGACCGAACCGGTAGAATGACGTCGTTAGATCGGAAAAATACACCCGGAACAGGCTTCAAGTTGAATCCTACATAGATTGTTTCCGTCGGAGTCTCAATGTACGAATAACCAATCTCTAGACCAAAATATTCTCGCATGTGGTGATCACACATGAGATGTTGTACGTGATGGTTTTTCCGGCCAGTGCATTCCGGCTTGTTGCCACTAAACACACACTGTGTAGTTTCCATTCTTGTTTTAAGGAATCAAGAAATGGCCGTATGGAAAAAGTGGGTCCTGAAGCCTGCCAAGACGTCTCGATCCTTTCGACGTTTCGCTCAGACGGCAAAAAGTGTAACTCATTTGAAAGCCATCGTCAAGAAAAATAAAGCCTTGGAATTTGCAATTAAACGCATCTTTAACAAGACGACTGCTAAAGTCGCATTGGGTGCCACTGTTGTAGGCGTAGGTATTTCGTATATTAACGACTACATACAATCCAATTCGGGATGTTTCATCAAGAGTAACAATTCCGTTTGCAAAGTCAAAGAATTGAGTTGTTGTCAGCCCGAGCAAGTGCAGGACGTACCTTTTTGCAAGATGTCATCTTCTCTTCTCAAACCTGACACGTGCAAAGGGTTCAATGAAGATGCGGAAAAGTCCTGTTGTCGCTATTGCGATTGTAAATTCAACGATTGCCTCCCTAATCAGACCATGGAATGTCGTCGCCCCACGATTTCCGAAGCCTTGTCCCATTACGCCCAAGCATGGACGACATCATTTTGGCAAGCCATCACGGACATGTTTCCATGGTTGATTTGGATTTTCAGCATTCTAGCAGTTTTGTTTGCTGTGTGGTTTGGCAGAAAAATGGTTAAATCAAGATGATTGAGAAATTGAAGCAGTTGAGACTTGCAAACGATGATTTGATTACCGTCATCCGTCAAAAGTACAAGTTGGATATTTACAAGGTACCCGTGTGCAAGCGCCCATTCGAACGCCGCTTGACGTTGGATGTACTGAAAGATGCTAAATATGTCGAAGCAGCCAAGGAGTATATTGAAACACTTTTAAAGAACCAGTACAAATATGGTTATTTGTACTATTTGATGAACGTGAAACTCCGAGTGCCATTGGACGTGCGTTTCAATGGAGAAATGGCTATTGAATGTGGTCGTTATGATTTGATTGTAGAAAAACTGGATGAGATGGCTCGGCAATGGGGAAAAACGGAATCGTTGGTGAATGAAATTACCCGCCTGGAATTGTTGTACTTTTTCATTTTGGTGTTGAATCCCGACATGAATTGGATTACGGTGGACTTTATGCTGCAAGGTACAAATCGTAGAGGCCTCGCCCATTTGATTGCTGCACCAGACCGCCTGCTGCGCAATAAAGGACTGTAAAAAAAAAAAAAAAAAAAAAAAAAAAAAAAAAAAAAAAAAAAAAAAAATTTTTTTTTTTTTTTTTTTTTTTTTTTTTTTTTTTTTTTTTTTTTTTTTTTTTTTTTTTTTCATACAGCATATATAAAGCGTAGGCTCTTTACTCGCCTAGTTTGTTGTGACCCGTCATGCTGCCACTATACTGGAGGAATGGCACACATCTTGTATTCTCTCACCACGCTGCATATGGGCATATTGCAGCAAAAGTTCTTGAAGAGTGTCCTCCAAATACCCAAGTAAACTTGTTTGACGATTTGTGTTGGTTAGACCTTAAATTCTCAAAAGATTCGGATCATTTCATATTCAATTTTTCGGAACATGACTCGGACGAACACCAAGTTGTTTTTCCGTTTGCTTCTTTCATTTATTTCGATCGGTACTTGCTGACGTTACATGCTCTTGTTCGTCTCATCATAAAATTGAAACCCGCCATATTCATTCGAGTCCATTCGACTCGTATCATACTAGCAGAAAACAAGGATAAACGCAAATTTTTCGATTTCACTCGTGTTGGAAGTTTGACGACCAAGCCTTACCGCAACCGACCCGACGATGGTCTCATTCTAGATGCTTCAAGTTTAATAAAGCAAGAATGAACTTTCCGAGATACTGTTCGTTGTATAGTCGATTTCATGGCTCCACGTCTTTTCGAACCGAACAAGACATTATGATTTTGGATTTGGCCGACCTGGATTTCGATCCATGGTCTTGTTTGCGTTTTTTTCGTTTCGAAACAATTTCCATGAATGCCCAACAACCTTTTATTCAAGCTTTGAAATTACTGTTTAAATCCGAGGCACCCATGACCGTCTTTTGTCAAAACGAGTCCTGGTCTGCTCTCTTGGGCAACACCAAATTCATCATGCCCGTCAACGAAGTGGACGCCAAGTTTCAACTTTACGCCACACCCTATTTCGTCAAGGATCCGTCTTCCATCGCCGAACACATGCAAGGCATTTCGCATGCCACCTCTGACAACGTGTTCATGTACAAGCATGGCGTGTTGTATTTGGATCATATGGATGTACCCTTCCCGGGTGGCTGCTATCTCGATGCCAGTGTCGTCAGTGGACCCTTGTACCGTATTTGTTTCCTGAGTCGAGAGCCGCTCAACAAGGCATTGGCGGTGGCCACTGAATGGAAATCGCGTCGCGATGTTTTAAACATTCCCTTTTTAACCAAAGAGACGCTGGCCAATCCCACCATGATTCCCGCCCTTCAACCCATTGCCGTTCCCTACTTGCCAGACAACCGTGTCGTGAGTGTGGGATCGATTCAGAAACGATTATCGATGAACGATCCTAGTTGCCTGATTCAAGATGTGCTTCACTCGTACCGTCGAAATCATCCCGATGTGCAAAACGTCGGCATTGTGATGGACTGGCCGTTTCGTCTCACCTTTGAAGGGACTCGCCCGAATGCTTCCAGTGACAAGGAGTGTGTAGCTCTGTCGGTCAACGGCGTTCGTCCCACCAAAACCCTCCATGTCCGTTATCCTTACGACGTGTATACCGAATACGATCAAGTACCCGCCATTCCCTGGACTCTGGTAAACTATCATCCCGTCATTCTCGAGTTGCCACTCGATATGGTCAAGGTGAGCGTCGATTCGATCGTGTTGGGATACGTGTACAAGAATGGCTTTTATTGTTTCAATTATCCCGTGATGGAAGGCAGACCTACCCACGAATCGGCTCGAAATGTAAAATGGTTGCTTTCTCCCGTCAAACAGTTGGATGTGGCCGTACAGGAAACATTTCGTATCGACGAAAAGTATGCTCTCAACCGGATCCAAAGACACGGCATCCCAGCGTGGTGCATAACGCAAGCAGACGACACGCACAAGTACCCGCAGAAAAAGGTGTTAGCTCCACTGGTCGAGGAATGGTTAAACCTGTTTTGTCAACAAATGGGAAAGCCGCCCGTCATTGATGTCAAGATGATTCAAATGGCTTTGACGCTTGCTCGCCACAAGGTGTGTTTCAAGATTAAAATAAAGACTGACAAGAGGAAGGTGGACGAAATTCTTCTCAACGACAATGAAATTGAAATGGTCATGACTCGACTCGAAACCAATTTCATCAACAGTGTAAGGGTACGGGAAGATGAGGAAGAGAATAATGGCAAGGAAGAAGGAGAAGGGTGCAAAATCATGTAGGCATGTACAAGCAAAATGTAAGTAAAAAAAAAAAAAAAAAAAAAAAAAAAAAAAAAAAAAAAAAAAAAAAAAAAAAAAAAAAAAAAAAAAAATTTTTTTTTTTTTTTTTTTTTTTTTTTTTTTTTTTTTTTTTTTTTTTTTTTTGGTGTATATATATAGTCTGCTTCTATTCCAATCAGCCACTAGTTGTTTGTGTGTATAGTTGTTGCAGTCTTTATTTCACCATCTGGCTTTCTTCGAAGCATTTCAAACGTGGCACCTTGAATACCAAACCATTGATTGCATACTCGCTTCCATTGATATAAGTACGCTTGGTGAGTCTTTGGCAACAAACGTGGAGCATTGGCGTATTCCATCAAGTCGTCCATCTCGTGCGTTTGTAAAAATTTACATCGCAGCACTGGATCATTGTTGAACCAGCCGAGCAAGTCTCGCATTTTCAGTTTAGTGTAAAGTATTAACCAGACCAACAAAGCCATTTCGTCCGTATCTTTCCATTTCTCCACACGACTCTGAATCGTATGTATTTGACTCAAAGTAAACTTTCGTCCACGGCGTTCCATTCTTGATTTCCTAAATGCGTCAGTGGGATTCGGCTCGACGATTCAATTTGACGACCCAACCCTCCGATTGCCGTTACGTCGTACTGCTGCATGAAACATTTTCGTTTCAATTGGAAAAGGATTTGCAACGGACGTTAAAGATAAACAAGAAACCTTTGATTTGGTTTAGCAAAGCCTTTCAAAAGCATCGGGTGCGAGTGGAATATACTACTTGTTTTACGAAATCAGAATTGAATGTATTGGGACCCATTGCTGCAAAGTCAAGTCATGGCATCGTCACTCGATTGTTTGAAAAACTCTACGACCCCAACGTGCAACTCGTCACCGCCTTGCACAACGTCAAACAAGTATTTGGCGACAAGCTCCCGTACGAAAGCATATCCATCGCCTCCTTCCGAGATCAAATCTGCACTTGACGCATGGGTTGCAGATCGGTGTCGAGAGACGCGTAGTACTCTCCGAGAAGGTCGCTTTTACGTGTTGGGTCAAGTGGCCGAAATGCTCATGATTCCCAACGTGTGGGACATGCAGGACAATATTCAACAACGGGACGAGTTGGCCACCATCTTGCTCAAAGACGTCAAATGCAAGCAGCCCAAACTATTGCCAAACGACAGACAGGAATGGAATCGATTTTTATTGAGTTGGATTCGTCGAGGACCCATCACAAAGGATCGTCTCATGTATCATTTGTTGGCAGTGGACGGATTCGATGGTGTCGAGCACAAATGTCTGAAAAACTATTTGATCAACGTGGTGGATCCGGACTGCCTGCGACAAATGTATCGTCTCCACATGACGGCTGTGCGCCACATGTACGAATGGTTTGATAACCAGCCGCAAATCTCTAGCCTGACAGGAGTGGATTCGGCCTGCGTGGTATTTTTGGCCTTGTTGCAACTGTATCGAGACTGTTTGTGTCTGCAAGACGAAGTCATTGCCATGCAAGCTCACCAGGCAAAGTTGTGGGCCGAACGATTTTTACATCGGGACTCGTCGTACTATCAGGACGTTCGTAAAATTACTCTGAACCTGCTGCAGGAATTGGGCCAGGTATATAAATCGGCATGGCGAGATAGAGACTGGAAACTTGTCGCTATGGAACAGTTGACAAACTTGCCCAACAAAAACTTTTTAAATGAATAGTATCATACAAAAAAAAAAAAAAAAAAAAAAAAAAAAAAAAAAAAAAAAAAAAAAAAAAAAAAAAAATTTTTTTTTTTTTTTTTTTTTTTTTTTTTTTTTTTTTTTTTTTTTACTTCAACAAGAGTCCTATATAAGCACGAGTCATTTCACGACTTGAATATGTTGGACATTATGTCTTCTTCACCTTTATACTTTAAAAGGTATTCAGAGGCTGTTGTGGAAAAGGCCCATGCGCTCGAGATTATCACCACCGAGCAGTATGCGTGTATTCTAAAGTTTTACGATGAGAGTACATTCATCATTGAGGGGCAAGCAGGAGTCGACACTTTGAAATTATTTATTCCACAGGTGGAACAAGTCGATTATATTGCCGACAAGGATTTGTATTGCCTGCGAGTCAAAGAATGGCCGCATCTCAAAGTCATGTGCCTCAAGTGCGCTCCCTCCAATCCCTGCATTTGGAAATATTTCGACGAAGAAGACAACGAGTTGTTCGAGTATCGCATAGATACCTATTCAATACTTTGTCCAGCCACCCCGCTTCCGATACACGGTGCCGACACGTCGAACCATGGACTGGATTAACGTGGCAAAATACGAGTCGGGAAGATTGTTAAACACCTGCAACACGTCCTCCCACAACTGGTCCTTGTTTCTCACGCCCGTTTCGCGTCTCTTCAATTCGATACGTCTCACCAATTCGGCCCACACGTTTTCCACCGGATTCATGTCGGGACCTTTCGGGGGCCAGTCTTGCATCACACGAATATTATGTTCTTGTAACCAATGGGTGGTCTTGTGACTCGTATGAATCGAAGACAAGTCTTGTTGGAACAAGAGTCTCTTTGGAGGTGAGTCGTCTTCGGCCAGCAACGTTTCGATCGAAGGCAGGACTCTGGTCGTGTAATAATCCGAGTTGAGCGTTTTTTGTTCGATGCGATGCAATTGTTTGATGCGGCCGTCACCACCGAATGCCATCCACACACAAATGGTGAATCGAGCACTCGTACCGGTGTTGGGATTCACCACGTACGCATCGTCGTAGCGGTTGCTGTCTTTCGGGCGATACACGCGAAGAGCACCTCGACTCGAGGACCGAAATACTTTTTCATCCGAAAAGACGACTCGTTTCCACTCTTCGCAAGACCAATGCAGGTAGTTGAGAGCATAGGCAAACCGCTTTTGGCGATGAAATTCGGTTATGAAGGGTTTGCGAGCCGGTGTATAACACTTTAGACCTTGTTGTTTCAACCGATTACGTACCGTGTCGACGCTACAGGTCGGAGCAAAGTCTCGGCAAAGATCGACGGCCGTCAAAAAAGGATTGCGGCACGAAGCTTCGTAAAGGGTTTTGTCGTCTGTCGCTTTTCGAGGTCGACCCGATTTGGTTTTGGCACGCTTACCTCCTCGCACGATCCAATAATGAACGGTCGACGGACTCGTATCCAATTCCTTGGCAATGGCGCGTTCCGACAAATGTTTCTCTTCGTATAAACGTAAAATTTCTTGACACAAGTCCATTTCTCCTTGGTTCAAACAAGATGGAAGAGCAAGTGTCGCTTTACTGCCCCAAATGCAAAACGAGAACGGCGACGGAAGCAGTGGAATCGCATCAATCCAAGAATCAACGAGCCATGTGGAGAGGACGATGCATCACTTGTCGAACCGTGAAAAGTGGTTTTGCTAAAACAAGACATGCACTTTCTGGAAAAGATCCGAAATCTTTTGTGTCACGATGCGCAACACATGCAACTGGTGCAGCTCAATGACACAGTCTTTGCCGTACAATGCCAATTGTGTCAAAACATGCCGATTCCCGACGTGTACGGGTTTATCGCAACTCTGGCGTGTGGCGATCAGCAGGACGAAGCTTGTGACTTGGCTCAACTCTACAGTGAATGGACGGGGGACGACTCTATTCCCGTACCCTGGGTGATTGAAGGTATCGACGGTATTTTGATGAAACGTGTCATGGGTCAATCGCTCCACATTATTCGTCATTGTGTCGCATTGTTTAAATCGCTGAATGCTCCCTTTACGCAAAACGGCACATTGGAAAGAAACAACGACATTTTTGCCTATCTGTTTGGAAACTTTGAAGATATTGTCGAGTCGTCTTTGAAACAGAGGCCTCAAAAAACAGACACACTCGACGTGGTGTTGCAGGGTATTTTGAAAAACATTAAAGACCTCACCTCTACCAAGAAGGGAAAAATCGATGCGAATTTTTATTACGATTCACTCGTCCCATTTGTGAAATCGTGTCGAGAAGATGCACCACTGCTGCCACCCGACACGGACCAAGAAGCCCCTCTCACGCGTCAACTCGTGAATCAATTGAAAAGATCTCAAGCCATTCGTCAATTGTACGGTCCTTTTTGTATAAATTTCAATGTGATTCACATTGCGTTGGGCTTTATGGCTTGCAGCAAAGACTATGATGTCATGACTAATTGGATATTGGACTTTGCAGCACGCGTTTGTCGTGGCGAGTTTTTCTGGAAACAGTTTTCTACGTCTCCGCATATACAGAAAGCGTTACACGTGTTCAAAACCGATGTGACCTACAAGCGTAATACGGACGTGTATTATGTGATGCGCCATATCAAGAACGGCGATGGCATCGAAATTCTGTCGGAAAATTTAGACAAGTATGATCAACTGGGAAATTTGCTCAGGGAACGATTAGATGCTCCTCAAAACGTGATAGACAATGTGTGGAGCTCTGCATTTCCTGCCGTCCTGTTTGATTCCCATATTCCATACTTGGCGTTTACGTTTTCCTTTGGGTTTTTGCTGGGAAACAATGATAGAAAGACGGGCATGTACCAAAAGGGTTCGTTTGTCAAAGCAAGACGCATGTATCGAGAAGCCGAGGATTTTATTCGAAAACTGTACGAGTTTGATCAAAAGACTCCAGTCATTTGGACAATGGATACGTTTCAGTTGTTTCTCACGTCGGACCCACACATGGAAGAACGACTGAAAAACTTTTTGGCCATATTTGTCAAGACGGAGGAATAAGAGGACCAAATAAACTGTGCTTTAAAGGGTACATTGACAGCCTTGGATGAACAGTAATTAAAAAAAAAAAAAAAAAAAAAAAAAAAAAAAAAAAAAAAAAAAAAAAAAAAAAAAAAAAAAAATTTTTTTTTTTTTTTTTTTTTTTTTTTTCATACTACCTATATATACTCTTGCCATCCGCTGATGTATCCTACGTGCAACAAGTCAAGATAGCAACAACTATGGCTGATGATAGTATTACGAGCGACGCTGGTTCATCCTCCTGTCCATTTCCTTCCTGTACATTTTCACTGAGGGATGAATGGTGCAAAATAAAGATGAATCGTTCGATGATGAAAGGTTGCATGATGGATGCTGCTGAAGGCGACCGACGCCAATGTCAGTTGATATGCAACATGGTGGAAGCCATACTCGCGGACGAACAGATGGCTACAAGACCGAATGATTCGATATCTATTCTAACCCTGAAACTTCGCATCCTCAGTCGTATTTTGCGTTGCATGAATTTGTCTTTTGAAGAAATACAGCTTATTCAGGACACGCATATCCTTGTCCACCCCGAAAATGCTGGTATCATGATGCAACTCTGTAGCAAAGCCCAAGATGCTGATTTGATCTTGTGTCAAGACTTTATCCCACCCGACAGGCTGATCAAATTGATACGATTCATGTGCAAACATGGTCATTCGAATACAGCTCAAGCCCTGTTGGCCATTGATGGATTGGGTGGCGTAAAATTGAATAATGCTCCGAATATGGATGTGAAGCGCTATTTGGATAACTTGAAGATTGGTTCCGAATCAGCACAAAATATCTATGACCAAGAATGTGGATGGAAACCGGTTCACGTGCGTACTGTACGCAAAGTGTACGAAGAATTGGCAAAATATAGAGCGGGTGCCTTGGAACATGACGTGTATCAAGTCATGTGTCAAGTCCTAGAGGATAGAGCCAGTATAGTTTTACCGAAAGCGGCAAACGTTGCCATTTTGGAACCTAAAGTTTTAGAGGCTTGCGTCAATGTTTATAATACATCCATGGCTGATGAATACTTGTTACAGTTTGTAGAAGTTCTCAAGAATAAAATTGAGACGAATGAACCGCCACAAAAAAGACCCAAGAAAAGAAAAGCAAAGAAGGAAACTGATGCTGCTGAAGGTACCAGTGAAGAGGTCAACTCTGCTACGACAGTAAATGAATAATTAAAAAAAAAAAAAAAAAAAAAAAAAAAAAAAAAAAAAAAAAAAAAAAAAAAAAAATTTTTTTTTTTTTTTTTTTTTTTTTTTCTAGCTTTTATATAAACCAGAGCAAGAGGGTATGGCAGCCTCAAAGCGTGTCCACTTTGATGAGACGTTCAACGAGACAATTTCATATCCAGCTGAACCTTTACTGACAAATCCCGATTTGCAAGACGCCACTGATCGGCTACGTATAGAACGACAACACCCGACTGAATTGGACAAGGTTCGCCATCTGTTTCAGAAATGTCGAGACCACGATTTCATGATTGTATACGGTAATTTGGGGAGAAATCCAATCATCTTGACATATTTTTTGGACTTGTGTTTTTCAGCTCAAGAGTCGGTGGGTGTATTGGCTCCGTGGTCCCAATATAAAACTCCTTACAAAGTGAAAACAGCATCTCATCTAGACTATGTATTTGTCATTGAACCGTATTTCGGAAAACACTTGGTAAAATTTGCCAAGCACGTGATTGTATTAACCAGCCACTTGTCACTGACGTATCCTCCATCGACCCCAGTTTATTTTTTACGTGTCGGTCGAACCAACCAGGCGGAACCAGAACAAGTGAAACCCAAAGGATCCGTTTTCGTTCCACCTGCTTTTCATCAAAACAAGCTGTTTCATTTACAACGTTGGACGCACTTGGACATACAAAACGCCAAATCTGCTCACGATGCCTTCATGAAACTGTTGACGGGTCGAGAATTGATACCGGAAGGACCCTATACGTTGGACATGTCGCCTCGAGACGATCAAATTATTCGTTGGCACTTGGAAAAGACGAAACAAGTATTTCAAGATGGAAACGTGCATGCTATGTAGACGTAATATGGATGTATCGGGGAGGAATGCTTACACTTTGGATTGTGAACATCAATTTCATCATAGTTGCCTACTTTCACGACTTCCTCGAACATGTCCCCAGTGTAACTTTCCGGTGAGTCGAGATGACCTCACAAATTTCAGACAAGTCCTATATGAACGTCGATTAAGGCGTGGTGCTGCTGATTATGATGATGACAGTGATGATTCTGGTTACGAGTCGTTTTGAAGATAGTCCACAAACCATTCAAGGAACTTGGAACGTTTATCTTCATCAGACTTGTATACCAAGTCCAATACACCGTCCTCGTCGAGGAAGTAACCTCCCACGTTATCGAAAGACAACAATTTCTCCTTGCGTAAATTCTGCTCTACGGCTTCGTGAGGTACAGAGTGACCTAAACACCAGGCAACCGAATTGGAGAAGAAAAACAAGTCTCCTCCTCTTCGCAAAACAATCATTTCGTAGAAATGTGTACCATCCTGGTGACCAAGAAATGATCTTGGAAAATAAAAGTAATGCCAGCCGTCATTGTCTGGGTAGCGATACATACCAGAGCTTGGTTAAAAAAAAAAAAAAAAAAAAAAAAAAAAAAAAAAAAAAAAAAAAAAAATTTTTTTTTTTTTTTTTTTTTTTTTTTTTTTTTTTTTTTTTTTTTTTTTTGACTTGTATATATAGAGTCTCACCATTCCGTGCTCTTTCAGTCAGCAGTCATTGAGGACAATATAGCATGGCTCACGTCTATATTCCCTACAACAACATTACAGAGTTGGTGGATGGATTTCAAAATCTCAACTTGATACGTGATGCAGCCTTTCCGGAATCTACGGCCAATTTTGTCATGATACAGCCCGACTCGTATTATGGATCATACGGTGGTTTACTCCTTGACACGGTGCTTCAGCATTACCAGCTCAAGATTCGAGATACACATTCGACAAGTGATTCTATCGGTCATGGGTTATCACTTGTTTGGTGGAATACGGCTCGACCCGAAGTGAAAGGAGATTGTTATACATGTGCTGCTGAAGGACGAGTAGCAGTGACACCAAAAATGTTTCGACATGTACGCATCAATGCGCTCCGACAAACTCCTCATCGTCAAAAGAGTAGTTACTATACTACCAAAGCCTGGCGCATAAAAGATGCATCCTTTTCCAAATCCGATTCTGAATAATTGGTTTTGGGTTTTTGTTTTATGTTGGCTGTGACGAGGTTATGGATTTGAAACCACAATTGGCGATTCGACGTTTCATTGTCCAGCAGTTGTAGGCGCACATCTTGCATGATTTTATGCATGTGTCTCATACAAATACCACATCGTAGAAAGCGGTACAACGAGTGAATAACCAATTCCCTCCACATGGTTTTGGCTTCGACGTGATTGTCTCGAAAGTCCATGGCTTCAGCCATCCAGTGAAGTAATCGCCAAAAGAAAGAACCTATTTGAAAAATGTACAATTTTCGAAACGTGTGTGTAAAGTGTTCGGCCTGGGTGATGGAATCTGTCATTTCGATTTTGCAGTCCTGAATCATAAAAGTTCGCAGAGCCGGATAATTGCCTTCGTACACCAACTCCATAATGACTTGATCCAGTCGAAATAACAAGTGTGCATCCCAAGTGACATTGTACAACAATGATAGTATGGAAAAGATGCACTGTTTCAGCAACTGGATCCAAGCTTGTACGGCCTCAGGGGATTCGGGCTTTTGAAAAATGCGATAATACATTTCAGATTGGACGATGGCCACTAGACGCAATAAAAACGCCATGACCGTCTCGTCTAAACGTTCCCGAGGAGTAGCATCTCGGAACTTGGTCGTAAACATGTCCATGTTCCAGGGATAGTATTCTGGTTCGATTGTTGTTCCACGACGAACAAGTTCGGAAACTTCATAATGCAGAAGGGAATCTTTTTCATCTTGCAAAATCTGTTGTAGTCTCTGCTGATCCACGTGGCCCAAATAGGCCTGCTTCATGTGCTTGAACGTTTCGTACTTCATGAGGATACTTGTTTTCGCATTGCAATATGAGCACGTCCAAGATTTGCTTATGGAGGTAAAGTAAAAAAAAAAAAAAAAAAAAAAAAAAAAAAAAAAAAAAAAAAAAAAAATTTTTTTTTTTTTTTTTTTTTTTTTTTTTTTTTTTTTTTTTTTTTTTTTTTTTTTTAACTTGCTATATATACTGGGCCTCTCTGCACATGGTCCATTTGTGGGTATGCCTTACCTCCAGTTGCTGATCCAAGTTCGCTGTCCTGTTATCGCATGGAATCGCCGTCTACTGGCTTACTACTTGGGATCCTACTTTAAGCTCCATCATCCGCACATCAAGAAATTCAAAGTGTTTGCAGTCAATACGTGGATACTCCAGGGGTCCTTTATTCATTTTCCAGTTTTACTGCTTTACAATGACAAGCGTTTACGTGTCCCACGAACCAAGTTTGTTTTTAAAAATGGCTTCACAAGAAGGACTCGTCGATTTGCACGTAGGTCCTTTGCCACAGCACGGATTACGCATTGAAAGAGGACTCTCGACATGTGCTTGTTCATCCGAAAATATCCGATTAATTGTGTATGGGCGATACATTGTGTGTCGTTCGTCGACCCTCATGGCTTTTCCTCATTACGGTATCCCTGACGATTGTACCCCCGAAGAACAAGTGACGATCGTCTCTTGGCTCACGCGTCAACGTTTTTTATCATTTGCTTCGGCTTACGAAAACAACAACTTGGGTCGATTTCTAGCCCCCAATCGAACGTTTCGAACAAAACCTTCAAATACTTGTTCTCACTGTGAAATACACTATATGGAAAAGGATCCCGTATTTTGTTTAAAGAGTATTGTTTTGTCGGCTCTAAACAAAGGTCCCACCTTGGAAAGTGTTTTGGATGGCCAGTAAAGCTGAATTGCAACATGCTTCCCGTTATGCGACAGAGCAAACACGCATGTACATGTTTCATCTGTACGAGCAATTGTATCCGGATTTGTTTGGACATGGCTCTTACAGTACGAGGCCTGCCACTAATGACGACTATTACATTCCGACCGCCTTGGCCAAATCATGCCTAGTCGTGGAGGAAATGACGTTTGACCAAGAAGGGTGTAACTCGGTCGGTTGCTTTCCCTTTAAGCATCTAGGAGAACCATGCACGGCAAACGACCCCGTACAATTCACCCAAGTCGGAAACACATTTTCATTATCGTGTCAACCCATTTGCTCGAGTTCCGATACAACGGTGGATACGGAATGGCTAAACGATCAATGCGTCATGGTGAATCCCTACAAGAAACTGGTAGTCATGTTCCCCGAAAAAATATTTCAGCGACCCACTCCTCATCAATATCATTCGGGACTGTCCTGGGATCATGGACAAATCAAATTGAATGCTCCCTATTGTCGGGCGTACGGTTTGGACTTTAATGGACGAGAATGCACCATGACGGTGGGTCAACGGATTTTGGAATTTTTTTACGGTACGACCATTTTCCGAAACATGAGGACTGCCAATTTACGACCGATTCGACCTACGATACCACCTCCTGCTCCAACCGATATGAAAGCCATTCAAGCCGCCCCCGTATCACTGGACAATGTTGTGGACGTTGACTCGGAGCAATTGGCAAAAGACATTGCGACGGAAATGAGTGCCGACTTTGGTTTGGATGTTGGCTTTCATGTCGTCGAAAAGATTTTAAAGAAAAAAATTCCCCAATTGATTTCAAAAGCGGCTGTTCGGGCATCTGTCAGAGAAGCTATCAAACATGCTGTGATTAAAAATGCCGCAGCCATCACGAGTAAAACCTTTGTGACGATGGGTCGAATGGTGAGTGGAATATCGGCCGTGTTTTCCGTATTTAGTGTGGCCTCTCTGATTGTAGACTTGATTGATCCTCAAATGTACAACTACTTGTTGACGGGAGCCATGGTGGACAAGATTAATCGGAAATTGGACTTGTCTTATTTTCAGAGAGAAGACAATTTTAACCAAGTCGTGACGCCCGAATATGTATGGGAATATGTGTTACCTCAACCGGATCAATCTGCTCAATATTTATATTTTGCCGACAAGGTGGACGAATACTTGTCGGCGTTGAGACCCACTGAAAAGGTGACCACTCTACCGAAAGCTCAGTTTACGATTGATAAGGAGATACTGAGATTTAACTGGTCGTTGCACTTGATGGTGGTAGGCATGTTGCTAATGCTAACCATCATGTGGGTGGAATGGATTCACATATGGGTATGTGTATTGTTTTTTACCATCATGTTGGTGAATGGTTAAAAGTCAAAGAAGATGAGATTAAAAAAAAAAAAAAAAAAAAAAAAAAAAAAAAATTTTTTTTTTTTTTTTTTTTTTTTTTTCCTACTCTTATATATACCCCGAGCCCATCAATAAGAGTTTTCATTTAACGTCGTTTTCTGATGTAGATGGTAGTCTTTCGAGGTCTAGTGTCACGCTTCGTTGGATGCTGTTTAGAACAATGACTCAGAAGCAAACGACATTGCTTGTTACCCACTCGTCTTGTTTTGAAAGGTTCCCCGTCACTGACGAACCGTAGCCGGTGAGGAGGATATCTGTACACCAAAATGTTTTTATCACGTCTTCCATTGGTTTTACCCCATTTCAAGTAGGGGGATCGTTGAGGAGAAGCGCTGCGTGACGTTCTTCTGCGCGGAGAACTACTCCTGGACGGAGAAATGGAGGCATTACGTCTCCTTGCGGGTGATAAACTTCTAGATCTTCTAGAAGAACCTTTTGTTTTTTTAGCCGGCCCGGGAGATGGACTTCTTCTTCCAGAAGATTCACTCCTTAATCTCTGTACTCTTTTTTTCCTAGGTCGAATTGAACTAGTGTCACTTCGAGCCGGAGAAACGACAGACCTCCTTACCGGTGATCGACTTCTGTCAGAAGAGTCGCTGCTTATTCTCCGTACTCTTCTTCGTGGTCTAATTACGGGAGATGCACTTCTTCCTCGTGATGGAGAAGGACTTCTAGATATTGAGGGTTCATTCATCCATCGGAATTCTCGCAATATATCTGCTTCTCGACGAGGGGAGTAGGCTTGATTTAGGAACCCAAATCCATCGTCGAATAAACCTGGACCATTCATCTTAGTTCTTGATACGATAGACATTACCTGCCCAATGTTCCAAGTTATGCATGGTAGCTGCTTTACAAATATCGTCGGGATTGATTGGAGCAATGATTTCTGCTCCAAGAAATCTGCGTTTTGGCACGTTAAACGTTTGGTCGATGCATCCCGATTTGTAATACGGTAACAATGTCAGAATATGATTGAGAGACGTCACGTTTCCGTGTTCGAACCTTTTGCAAAACAGTGTATCCAGACACGTTTGAATAAACTGTTCGAAAGCGGCACGACCAAATTTGAGTGGAAAACAGATGCGCCATCCTTGTATGAAATCGACGTGCTTCAACATGTAGTCGAACGAATCCCAAAAAGCCAAACTCATCGTGAACGGATGAGTGTACTGGGTCAAGTCGACAATAACGAACGTGTTGGGTTCCGATAAGGCGGTATCCTTTTGCCTGGGTACCACCACAGTATTGACGGCATTCACACGCACGTCATTCACGTTGGCCGTCTGGAAAGACGTGTCTTGCAATTGCAGCAAACGTTGGGTGTTGCGACACATTTCTGTCAAGTTGAAACTATGGAAATAACACACGTGTGTCCAAACAGTTTCTGGACGACTCTTGAAAGTGAGGTGACTCGTAAACACTACCCATCGAACCGCTTGATGTGGCTTTTGCAAAAGTTTGTAGGGTTCCGGTTCCAATACGACAAACAAATCGATGGGATCGGGTGGAATGTCACCATGGGTAACCATACGGATGCGGTTGTCTGGAGAAGAGCCAGAAAAGTAAAATTGTGATTGGACCACCACTTGCAAATGTGGATCGGCATGAAGCATCTTGTACACGACTTGAGGATTTCGTCCTAGGTTGCCAAACACCACAACGTTGTCGTGACGAAGAATAAAGTGTAGCAAGTCTTGCAGACTATTCATCTTGATTAAAAAAAAAAAAAAAAAAAAAAAAAAAAAAAAAAAAAATTTTTTTTTTTTTTTTTTTTTTTTTTTTTTTTTTCATACCTCCTATATATACTAATGCTCTTGTTATGCTGCACTCTTCTGAGCTTACCACTTTTGAATATACATTTTATTTTTACAAGAGTATGGGAGGTGTCCACTCTTCCCTTACCAAGACGCCTCAGTGTCCTGAAGGGTATTATTGTGTGACTCGAAGCTCTATTGTGGCAAGCAGGCTAAAAGGATTTGGATACCGTAAACTTAAAGCACATGTCGGGAAAAATAATAAAGTGTATTGGTTGCGTTCGGATGTCGCGGCGCTCGTCGGCAAATGCGAAGCCAATGTTTTCCCCAACAACGACGGTTACTCGCCAAGAGCTGTATTGGATTATCCATGTCTGACAAGTTCTCGACTATTAAAGACAAGACAAGTGTCAGCAGTACTCAAGATTCACAACAAGGAACTGAGTGTATTGTTTGAAAAGGCAATCCAACATCGTAATCCAATTTCTTGGTACGTTGAAAACAAGATACCATTCAGAGTCTTGTTTCAACTACCAATTCATAAACAGAAGGTGGAGAGGAGCCAACTGCAAACACAACGGAGGATGAGAATCAACCCAAAAAAATGTCTACCACGAAAATGCAAACAACTACCCAAAGGTTTCTACACGGAAGACAAAGACATATAGGGAGGCTTAAAAAAAAAAAAAAAAAAAAAAAAAAAAAAAAAAAAAAAAAAAATTTTTTTTTTTTTTTTTTTTTTTTTTTTTTTTTTTTTTTTAGCTTCCCTATATATACCCTCACACACGTACCGCTGCTTCAGTGCCTTCTCAGTGAATGACATTTCTTTCTGGATGTGGTTCCATTAGACGGTACGGTAATACGCCATTCAATATTACCGCCATCTGAACAATTTTGTTAAGAGCCATATCCGATCTTTGATCGTTGCGAACCTTGTCTTCATGCAAGTCATCCATCAAGTCTTTGATGAAATCCCGGTCTTGGGTACTAATCGTTTGATAGTCTGCATTTTCCCGTTTCTCCCGTAAAAATTCAGCAATATTGAATTTTGCTGGGACTCGTCGTTTGCGGGCAGGCAACACGTGTGGTTTTAAATACCTTTTGTTTCCTGGATCATAAATATCTTTGCTACAGGCAGGTTCCTGGACATTTTCCGGCAGCCCAAAATTGGTTTTGGAAATCAACCATTGACACTCCAAGTATCGAAGATCATGCGGATATTCTGGAAACTTTTCCTTGAATAACGTTTCGGCCTCTGTGCGTTCCTGCGGTGTGAGATTGGTATACCCGTTACAGGTATCGTTAAACAGTTTTTGAAATATAGGACTCGCTTGTTGAAGATCTTTCACCATTGGCTCGATTGCTGCATCCATAGTCTCTTGATTCATGGAGAATCTGATCATTTACGAAAACACCATCAAGCGTCACGCTGCCAAGCCCGTGACTCGTGTTTGTTTTGATCCCAAATCTGTACGTGTCACCTATGACGATGGTTCTGAATATACAATGAAATTTGATTCGTCTTTACGCCTTTTTCTGGGCATATTACAAAATGTGGACGTGAAGCGTACAAGCATGGCACCAGATGTTATCTGGATTCCACTGGGACACTTTTTATTGTTGGGATGGTCAACTGGCGATTGTATTCGATGTGAACGCGGCGAATTAAAGTTGGTTATCGGATTTTCATAGATGCCATGATATCGTCCATCTTTTCACACGTATACTTGTATTTCAGATACTTGTACGTGGAGATGCATACCAGTGCAATGAAAATGACAAGTGTCAGAATGATAAAAGGCCAGCGGTACTCTTTGGTTTGCAAAGTCAAAACCCCAATCGAGTACAACAAACCTCCGACCAAGGAAAATAGTCCAATGGGTTCGAGAGACGATACGTTCAGAATCATGGTAATCGACTCTTGGCTATTGCGAGATTCTGGTACACTTGATTCCAAAAATCTTCATGCAAGCTCAAGGCGTTGACCAACTGGGATTGAACGGCTTGCATATTGGGAATACAACCAGCCAGATCGAGGATGGTGTCTTGCATGTTGTGAAACGTATGGTTCCTCAACCACGGTTCAATTTTCTGCCAAATGTGCTGCCAAGTGGGAAAGAGAATTTGCCTCTGATCAATATACTCTTTGTATGCTTCTGCATCCATGTTTTCTTCCAAGTACCGCTCTAAAGCAGTATACGTAATGCCCGCAACGTGTTCAGCAGATTGCTCAAATTGATCCACAGACATGACCTTTATTGACCAAGTAAAAAAAAAAAAAAAAAAAAAAAAAAAAAAAAAAAATTTTTTTTTTTTTTTTTTTTTTTTTTTTTTTTTTTTGACTCTTATATATAGAGTCCCACTGCTCTCTTTTGCAGTTGGTAGTTTCACCACTGAATACGGAGGACTTGGCTTAGGAAGATTTTACAAGTCTTCAAGTTATTTCTTTCTTGGGTTGATAGTCACCATTGGCTTCGTTTGAAAAAAGCTTTTGGACAGTCTACATAAGAAAAAAGATGGATTATTATCAACCCATGGATACTGATGTACCTTCTGGCAAGAGTGAAAAGGTCATGGAAGTTGTAAGCGTTGAAGAGTTTGAAGAGCCTCTGTTTACTGAACAAGAATTGGATTCCTGGACACATCAATCGGAAAAGCCTCCGCACTCGTGTTGCGATACACCAAACATTAGTTTTATTTTAAAGCAAGATAGAGCAATCGATGAACCACCCACTGTGTACCTGCAATGTCAATCCTGCAGACGTGAAATGAAAGGACACACAATGAATACAAAATAGAAAAATAAACTCTTTAGCCATACGACTTTTGGAGAAGGAAAATACAAGATTGGTGGACACACAGCTTGCATCAAGAGCATAAAAGTATTTCAAAAAAAAAAAAAAAAAAAAAAAAAAAAAAAAAAAAAAAAAAAAAAAAACTTTTTTTTTTTTTTTTTTTTTTTGACTCTTATATATAGAGGGCTCGCAGCAGTTGCCGGGCATTCTCCTTTTTGTAATCGAGTCTAGTGTATCCATTTTTGCAGTTTGACAACAGTTTCAGAAAACGTCTTTTCCAACCACTCTCCAGTTTCTCGTAAATGTTGATCGTTGTGTGCTATGATGTACATCATGTATGCCGTCAGGCCGAGCGTCAAAATGATGAATAACAAAAATATCCAGCGACCCGTCAAAGCTGCCACTGCACACAGCAAACAATTAATGTATGCCGTTGCGTAAAACAAAACACCGTGAACGACTTGTTGTTGATCTGTCATCTTGATTCACGTCTCGTATTGGGCCAAGTTAGACTCAACCTTATATTCTGGCAAGTCGAGTGGCAATTTAGTAAATTCGGCCCGTTTCATTAAAAAGCTTTTATCATCGGATGCTTTCTGCACAAACCCATTCCTGATTCCTTTATCGTAACGATACACGACATTGGGTGGATGAAGCACAATGTATTGTAAAACAATTTTAACAGGTTGATCATGAGTTTCCAAGGAGTAGACATCTGTTCCTGTCAAGTCGATGCCCGAATGTTTTGGAATTCGAGTTCCAGGCTTTTGGTTGTTGATAAAGACACCCGAGGCCTTTTCTTCGTCGTACCGATAGACGTGTATCACTTCATTATTTGTAAATTCCCATTTTTGATTCCGTGGAATAGTAATGATATGATTCGGAGGAACACAATGCCAATGGCCTTTTTGTTTTGTAATACCCAGGAGATACGACGAAGGACAAAACACAAAAGGTTGATCCTCGTCACATGTGGCAAACAACGTGCTATCCATCACAAAGTTACCGGATCGAACATTTTGCCCCTCTTGACACGGGTCATCGGTGATGGTGATGACTTGACGCTGGGACCAAAACAAATAGGGTTTCGACGAAGGAATCTTGTCAATTTGGCCTGCTTGATACACACATTCAGAGGAATCCCTCAACCCAATCTTGAACGGCGTTTTGGATAAAAAGGGAAACTTTTCGCAATCTGGATGAATACAGACGTTATACTGTCGATTTAAAACGTATCCTGGAGTGGAGCATGCATCAATCACTTGATTCTTTGGCAAGTAATTCCACGGCACGATCCAATTGGAATTTGATAAAGGTTCCATGTTGAATATGTCGACATTGTGATGTCTGTGGTTTCGAGGATTGGATGGCGCGCACGTTGCACCGTTAAAATACTTGCCGTTGGCACAATTCATTACCGAATTGCTGGCACAATCGTAATATTTGTCGAAACCAGCTACGACAGCCTGTGTGGTTGATCCATCACATGCCGATTCGGGTTTCAATAGCGTCGAATGGATGCGTTGGCCGGCTGGCAAGAGTGTTTTGATCCGAGTCGTACCGTTACAGCGAGTACCAACGACCCGGTCGTAATGTTTAGACAAGGGCCATTCACTGACGTGTTTTGTAAAGTCTGCCACTGGAACGACGATATCGGGATCAGTCGGTGTGCAATTGGTGCACAAAATGGGAGCCGTACATGCTTGACCATCAAATACTTGTGGCAGGAAAGAGAGCTGATCCGGCGACAAGTACAAGTCTGCTTGCTCGGGACACATTTCAATGTGGGCGACCCGATTGCCTTCGCATATCATGAAACCAGGTGAGTATTGAATGGAATGTTCCTCCGTCTCCATGGGTAAAGCCAGTTTGGTTCCGTCCAGTTGACCGACACATGCACTATTTTCACAGTGTGGTGTATCGAAATACTGATATCCGGTGGGACACGTTTCAAACTTGGCCAAATCTCCGTCGCATGTGAGTAAAGTCTTGGAATCTAAAATTTTGGCGTCACTTCCTGGACACTGGATGCCAATCTCGTAATCCTTGCACCCGTCGTGAATGAAATGAGTGCCGATGGGACACTCGTTCAAGTCTGACGATCCATTCCGACATTCGTAATATTGGTGTGCATTGTACGGATCGGAAAAAAGGGTACCGTCGGTTTGACCCAAACACATGTTGATCGGTTGGCAGCCGTCGACAAAGATTTGACCTGGCGGACACATGTGCAACTGATGTATTTGACCGCCTCGACACGAAAAGTAAAACACGCGTTTATCTTGCAGAGTCGATGTGGCATCGGGTTCGAAAGACGGCAAGGGTTGCGGAACCAATTCGTCTCTTTGTAAGTATTGATACAATTGAGGACCCGTGGCGGGTATATTGGATCCATCTACGAGACCCGCACAAGCATCTTGCGGTACAATCCGCCCTTGACGAAAATCATAATGGTCTGGTAGAGTTACTATCCAATCTTTTTGTCCGTCGATTTTGAAATGGTAATGTGTACCATGGAGGTTCAGAGTAGACTGGAAAGAACCCGGGACATGTTCAACGTCCTGTGTAGGTTTGGGTACTGGCGGTGGTGAATCGTATCGACATATGTAATAGTAGTACAAGAGCAAGAGCAAGACTAGAACGACATTGACCAGCTGCATGGCTTGATTGAAAAAAAAAAAAAAAAAAAAAAAAAAAAAAAAAAAAAAAAAAAAAAAAAAAAATTTTTTTTTTTTTTTTTTTTTTTTTTTTTTTTTTTTTTTTTTTTTTTTTTTTTTTTTTTTCTTGGGCAATATATATACCCGCGCAGCTTGCTTCTTTTTTATTCCACCACCATGGAGGACAACATGTTATTTTCTATTCGCTGGGAAAAGGTGCTTCCACCAGACAGAAGCAAACGCTACAAGGAGCCTCACATTATCCATGTACAGACTACATTTCTAGATGCAACAGGCCGAGTGGTTCAAGTAACACGTCAATACGAAGAATGGCTGGGGGTATGTACTCGTCGTATAGAACACGTAGTCAAAGCTCTCGACAACCATTTTCCCAACTGTCGAGTTCGCTATACTCGAATGGGAGATCGGCGTAAAGTGCTACCCTATTTCCCGACCCGATTACAAACGGGGAAATTGGATTCATCGCCGAAACCTTTTTATAAAGTATTCATACGAGCATGTCACGAAGAAGTCGGGCGATTCCTCAAAAAAAACAAAATTAGTTATTACGATAAACAAGACTGGCTGGTGAGGCTCTACATTGACTTGTGTCGGGACAATACCCGAGGATTCTACTACAAGTGGTACTCCATTACCGACAATTCACCTTGGCTGCTCGAGACGTTTCATTTGCATTCGAAATGCACTAGGGTTCCCGAATGGACGATTGCAGCATTTGATATCGAGACGGTGCCCATGGATGGTGCGAACCGCGTACCCACCGGCTTAGACGAAACGGATGAAATCGTCATGATCAGTCTCTACAAGTGGAACTCGAAAGGTGTCCAGCCGTTTTTGTTTTATCGGTCTCCAGCCGGACCCGTTGACGGCGTCAAACATGGCATTTACTACGACAATGAAAAGTCCATGTTGAACGACTTTCATGTCGCCATTCAAGATTGCCAAGTGCTCACTGGATACAATATCAACGGATTCGACGTGCCGTGTCTCTTTTCACGATTGCTCTGGCTGGGCATGCATTCCATTCTTCGGCAATACTCTTCCGCCCGAGTAGGTGAAACGCTCGTCACTACGTTTCAAAACAAGTTGGTATTGGATTTGTATCATTATTTCAAGACATTTTCCAATTACGATTTGCCTGGATTCAAGTTGGATGACGTGGCTCGCATCAAACTCGGAGAAACCAAAATCCCTGTTCAATCGACAGGTATTTGGTGTTGGTATACGCGTCCGGAAGCCTCGTCGGTCATGGGAGCAGCAGTCGAAGAATGTCATCGCGTTTTGAAACCTCATCGTGTTCCCGTGGAACAATTTGGTACGTTTCGACAATACCTAGAGTATTGTCTCAAGGATTCCTTTCTAGTGAAGCGTCTCTTTGACAAGGAAATGGTTTTGTCGTTTGCCGTGGAACGTGCCAATTTCGCGGCCCTGAATGCGATGCAAGCCTTGTACATGGGCAATTCCAATTTCTTGCTGGAATTGTTAAAATCGTACGGAAACGTGTTGGGATTTTTCATCAATACGCGTTTCTTTTCGAGTCCCATCGACGTCAAGAAATACGAATCCGTGCTCACCAAAAATAAGACCTATCAAGGAGCCCTCAATTTTTGCACGCCGGAAACACCGTACAAAGACGTGTCCGTCATGGATTTTGCCAGCATGTACCCGAGTGCTTTGCTGAGTAGCAACCTGTGTTATAGTTCGTGCACCATCATGACCAGTGACGAATGGGTCGCATGCCCACTCGCTTCAAGTCTGACAACGATTCCGTACCGCATTCACAGTGAAAGAGATTTCGAAACGAACGAGTCGGGAGGTGGCGAGCAATTCCACTATCCCACCTTTGATCCGGAAAAGGACAAGTTTGCCATTGTGATCAACGAGGGAACCGAGGGTTTTTTACCATGCGTCGTCAAGCATTTCATTCAACTGCGAAAGCATCATCAAGCCATTTTTAAGGAAACCAAAGACGTATACCACTACAATGTGCAACTGTGCATCAAAATATTGATCAATTCGCTGTACGGCATCATGGCCAACAAAAACTCGTGTTTGGCATATCTTCCTATAGCCATGGCCATCGTGACGCTGGCTCGTTATCAATTGTTGGGTTCGTACCATTACCTCTCGAGGTTGGGCTACACGGTATGCTACGCAGATACCGATAGTCTCATGGTCCACCGGTGGCCCGACGACCATTGCCATGCCGTGAATACGTATTTAAA
Organism: Oedothorax gibbosus; assembly: GCA_019343175.1. Classification (NCBI taxonomy): domain Eukaryota; kingdom Metazoa; phylum Arthropoda; class Arachnida; order Araneae; family Linyphiidae; genus Oedothorax; species Oedothorax gibbosus. Next base: position 13,283 of record JAFNEN010001048.1, on the reverse strand, counting down.
TTTACCTCACGTCGAATTGAAATTTGAACAGCGCATGCTACGCATACTGTTTATATCTAAAAAACGCTACGTGTACCAGACGCAAAAGGGCGAAATTGTGACCAAAGGATTTCAAAAACGTAGAAACGAATTGTTGGAAACCATTACTCAAATCGTGCTGGACAATGTGTGGAGTTTTATCTATCAGACACCCAACACGAATGCCGCATGGACAGAAGACGACTTGTCCCTGGAGAGTAGGGGTTGGTTATTGTGGGTACATGTGCTGCAATTGGCGTTGTACAAGTGTCGAGATGCCAAAAAGTATTCCATTTGCCGCAAGACCAAACCTCTGAGTGAATACAAGTCCAAGACGTGTGCGACGGTCCGTATGCTTCAAAAATATCCCGAAAAAGCAAATGATTACATTGAATATACACACAGCAGAGCGGATGTGGCCGAGAGAGAAGCAAATCAGTGGATCGTCGACGCCCAAGACTGCCAATGGGTCAATTACGAAAAGTTGATCATGAGTCAAAAGAAAATGTTTTGCTTGCTACTCAATATAGCTTTTTGGAAACGAGCAAAAGTTCCAATGGACTTGTGTGACATGGTCCTGAATGCTATCCGCTGGAAACAGTTTATGCATGCCGAACTGTTGCATCGAAACAAGACGGGACGTTGCATTGAAATGCTGGTGGAAAGTGGAACGAGATATACGTTCAAAATCAATAACCATTCGCAGCGTACTCCTGGGAGAAGATGTGTGCGACGAAAAGTAAATGATGGGAAAAGTGTTGAGGAGAAGACTAGAAAAAAACGCAAGGTAGAAAAAATGGTATTATGAAAAAAAAAAAAAAAAAAAAAAAAAAAAAAAAAAAAAAAAAAAAAAAAAAAAATTTTTTTTTTTTTTTTTTTTTTTTTTTTTTTTTTTTTTTTTTCTTTGGCTATATATACCCGTCCACTCGTAGCGCATGCATATTCGTTCTCGTCTCGAGAGATTGTGTTCAAGCCTTGTACCAGACAGCTGTACCCAAACCAAACGATACCACGTGAAGAGCTGCCATCACGTAAAACAATAGCTGGTGTTTGGAAACGAGGTCTTTGCCAACTTGTTGTGCACTATCCGTGTAGACTCCATACGTGAGAAACCCGAACCAAACTGTAGTCAACAGAATGACTGCCAGCAATGAGGTCATCAAGATGGTTTTCAAATTCATTTTTCATATACTTGTTTAAGTCATTACAAACAGGAAACCGACCAAGGACATTGTGATCAAGCTTCCAGCTGAAGGAGCAATCATTAGCCAACTGTTATCCTTCCAGTAAGCAGCAGCGTCTGTACCTGGAGTCGTTACAACATTGGTTCCTGTGGTGACTACATATTCTTGAGAGGTGGACATTGTATACATGACGTAGACTTGCATGATTGCTGAAGCCAACAGCAGTACCATAGCACTGATGAGAATCAATTTCTTTATACCAAACATCCTTCTTTATTAACCAAGTATGTCTGCTATCCACGCACTAGTTCATACCACGGGCGTCTTGACGGACCAAAACTATTTTGCTTTGGAAATGTCCTACTGGGATGTCACTGGAAACCAACAAACATTTCAAATCAAAAGTCCCATCCATTACTATCAGCTCGTGATGGATTACCCCCATTCTCGTCCCGATGCCATCATGTCGAAAGTCAACGGATGCAGCCAACGAGACGTGAGACAATTTTTGCAATGGTGCTATGCCAACTTGCAAGAGAAATTAAAAACACCCGACATTGTGTTTGGCTACAAGGGACCGAATCAAAGAGACTTTTTGCTACGACACGGCATTTCCAACATTGTAGATGTGGGCACGATCGGCGTTCCTTCATTGTCCCTGCTGAAACAACTCTACGTGCCTCCCCTGTGCCCACTGCACGTGTCTCCCTACTCGAAATGTGCATTGGCGGCCGTCCAATCAATAGCTGCATACATGCTTCAGCAAAATTTGATTTTGCTTTTCACTCAGCAGTAACTGCTCAGTCATGTGCATCATCTGAGCGTAGGGATACTCTACGCTCGTTTCGATAGGTTCCTTTTCCCACAAATCATCGTAACGTGCTTGGGCCAACAAGCGTTGAAACACGTCAATCAAGCGAGGAGGTGATTCGGCCACAAACACTTTGGGCACCGTTTCGTGAGCCACCGAAATGTTTTTCAAGAAAATTCGAATCTTGTCGTCCTCTGCTAGACAAGAAGGATACGACCCGTCCAAGAATTGGTGGAGAGACTTCAGCACCAGTTGACTCACGGCTCGAGACAAGGCGTGTTCGGGTTGAACACGTATAAAAGTTTCCAGCAGAGAGGCTGATTTCCAGTGGACGGCATTGACGTATTCGGAATGTGGAATCAAGTGCATACTCAACGGATCTATCGACTTGCCACGCGTATAACACGTCACGTCGTACAAACGACCCAGATTGTCCGTTTTGTCCGAGAGAGGTTTCAATGTTTTGGGGACGGGTCGACGATGGTTGAGCCATTGCCGAGCCAATTCACCCCAGAAGACGGCTGAATGGTACGAGTGTCCAGAAGAATTGGGATCGGAAAGAATTTGTTCCAAGATTGCCTTGTCGTCTGAAAGAGTTTCGACGATGGGGGTTTGACGACGACGTGCCATAAAGGCGAGAATCAAATTGAAAAAGGTGTTTATGGTGCGTGTCTTCATTACGGGCAATGGGTCTCCTCCGGGCGGCTTTTCCAAATAATCGAAAATGGCTTCGAAATCACATTGAATTTGATACCGATGCATGGTCAATCCACCTAGACGGGCCATTTCCTTCCAGTCGACTCGCTCGGCATTGAGTTTGGCGACAGTGAGAAAGGCTTCAGGAGGTGGTTCCAAAAGACATGTAGCTTTCGTTCCAAATAAAAGTTGTTCAAACCAATCTATCAACGAGCACTTGGACATCTTGATTCCATCGCAACAGGTTCCAATGAAAGGGATAAGCTTGGGCCGTGTAATATTCACACAAGTTTTTCGCCATGACACAATGTACAGTGTACATGACAAAGAAGAGCAAAATGTAAACCACAGACATGGCTTGAGTTTTGTATTGAAAAAAAAAAAAAAAAAAAAAAAAAAAAAAAAAAAAAAAAATTTTTTTTTTTTTTTTTTTTTTTTTTTTTTTTTTTTTTAATGATGCCTATATAACCGTTCAGGTTCCCTCTAGACTCTAGTCAAGATGGGCATCACCAATTTCTGTAAACTCATTGATCCGTTGCATGATCCACCCAACAAGCCAGCACCTTTCGACTCGATCCTCTTTGACGTACAACCTTTCATACACGCAGGTATTGCCTCGGCTTTGGAATCGGAAGAATCGAAATTGCTTCTCGAAGTATGTCGTGTGGCATGGTATAAATTGCACAAACAACTCTTGCAATTTTTGCCTTTTGCTACCAACGATTCCCTCACACTCGTCTTGTCGTTTGACGGAGAAGGGGTTCCCATGAAGTGGCCAACTCAACGCGAACGGCGGGCCAAAAAAGACGACACCATGGATCTCAAGACGAAATACAGGATGGTGTTGTTTGGTGTCAATCAAATTGCCTTGCAGGTCCAAGCTTATTTTTTAAGCAAACTTCGACACTTTACGTTCCGCAAACTGCGTCAGTTGCACGTGTACGTCAGCGGTTGTAACGTCCCAGGAGAAGGAGAACACAAATTGTTTCACCTGGCCGAAGCTTTGAAAACGTGTCGAAATCCCATCGTGGTGAGCGACGACCAAGACGTGTTTGTCATATCCCTGATGAGATTGGAACGGTACGATTCGATTCAAATTTATCGGTACGGTCGTTACTACCAAGTGACACGTCTGTATCGAGAATGGTTACCGTATCCTTCCAAACATCTTCAAGTGTGTTCGTTTCTCTTTGGTAACGATTTCGTTCCAGCTCTGATTGGCATTTCGCTCGTCAACGGTCCCGACATTCATCAAAGCATGATGATTGACGCTGCGGACCATCCGGTTTACATGATGGCTCAGTTTATTCAAAACATGATTCAAAAAATTCGTTTTCAACGTGTCACGCACATGGACAACTTGTTGGTGGAATCGTTTTGGATCACTTTCTTGTGGCTGTACGATTACTACACGCAAACAATGTTTCCACAGAAATATCTCGAGAATCCCGTCCATCAGGCGTTTGATCGAAACCAGTTGCTGACTGCTTTGAGCGATCCAGACATATCTCTACCCTGTTACGAAAGGGCCAAAAAAGCATATGATTGCGCTACGACAGCTCTGACGACCACGAAGCAAGCGGAATATGCAGTTTTTGGTCACGATGACATACTCGATCAACTCAAATCTTACTGGGTACCACAATCCAGCGAGGCTTGCGATGTATTGCATTTAACAAAAAAGTCGTCGCCACGTAACCGATGATGACGAGACATATCCATAACCATTGGTAACGAAACCCTCGAATATCGGTGGTAAACCACCGAAACGGGCCAAAGATTGCCTTTTGAGCTTCCTTGTAGTGCAAGCGTCTATCCAATTGAATGAGTTCCAACACGGGTTCAGGAGCCATGATCACATGAGAATCACGATCCAAGTATATAATTTCCTCTTGGAATCGGACATTGTCTAAACTCTCCATGTCAAAGATTGTCGGAAGGATACGCTTTGTAGACGTAGCGACAGACTCGGTGTAGCAACTGAGTGACAAAGATTTGATTTTTCGGATTGTCAAGATCGACGGGAATGAAGAAAAGAATCATTATGGTACCATGTTCCTGTTCAATATAAGGTCAAGCTAGTCATACTTTTCTTAAATCAAGAACATGAATGATCCAATGAATGAATCCTGGCAAGAAAAAAAAACTCGACTTGGCAAGAACATAAAGTCATACGGGCCCATCTTGGTAAACAGCGAGCTTTTTCCGGTTACGCCATTCGACGAAATCGAAGGGGATCTGTCAAATTGCTCCCACGATCTACCATTTTTGGCAACACCAAGACAACAAATTAGACCTGATATTTTAAAAATAAGTGCCCGTGCAAATGAAGTCAGAAATTTATTGAAATCTGGACAAAGACATACTGAGTTTCACACTGGGTGAAACTGAAAGCCAACCTGACGTGATTACATCGTATCGGACAGATTGGAAAGCCGGGACGATTTTCAAAATGCTTCCAAGTAACTAAAAAGATAGGATAATGAATTGAGGAAATTGGCTGGACAAACAGATTAAAATTAAAAAAAAAAAAAAAAAAAAAAAAAAAAAAAAAAAAAAAAAAAAAAAAAAAAAAAAAAAAAAATTTTTTTTTTTTTTTTTTTTTTTTTTTTTTTTTTTTTTTTTTTTTTTTTTTTTATAATCTGTTTGTTAGCCAATTTCTCTTCCAATTCCTTTATCCTGGCATCTTTTTCCGTTACTTGTGCAGCAGCAGTTTGAAATTCTTCTCCGAGCTTTCTCAATCTGTCCTCATACGATGTAATCACGTCATCTTGCGCCTGTGCTTTCATTGTTTCATCCGGCAGGTGTGAAACTTCAGTAATGTCTTTGTACACAGATTTCAATAAATGTTCTTTGACTTCATTTGTCAGGTCACTATATTTTTCAAAAATATCAGGTTCTAATTTGTTGTCTTTGGTGTTTGCCAAAATGGTAGATCGATTGAGATGCATTTGACAGTAATCCCTTCTTCGTATTTGTGTTCGTAACTGGTTTCTGTACCGAAAATAGGCTCGCTGTTTATCCAAGGCATGACCCGTCATGATGGTCTTTATTGTTGCTTGGCCTTCAAGTCGAGGTTTTTTTTTCTTGCCCAGGATTTCCCGCATTCATTGGATCATTCATGTTCTTGATTTAAGAAAAGTATGACTAGCTTGGACATTATATTGAACAAGGAACCATGGGTACCATACAATGATTCTTTTCTTCATTCCCGTCGGATCTTGACATATCCGAAAAATCAAATCTTTGTCACTCAGTTGCTACACCGAGTCATGTCGCTACCCGTCTACAAAGCGTATCCTTCCGCACAAGTCTTTGACATGGAGAGTTTAGACAATGTCCGATTCCAAGAGGAAATTATATACTTGGATCGTGATTCTCATGTGATCATGGCTCCTGAACCCGTGTTGGAACTCATTCAATTGGATAGACGCTTGCACTACAAGGAAGCTCAAAAGGCAATCTTTGGCCCGTTTCGGTGGTTACCACCGATATTCGAGGGGTTTCGTTACCAATGGTTATGGATAGTCTCGTCATCATCGGTTACGTGGCGACGACTTTTTTGTTAAATGCAATACATCGCAAGCCTCGCTGGATTGTGGTACCCAGTAAGATTTGAGTTGATCGAGTATGTCATCGTGACCAAAAACTGCATATTCCGCTTGCTTCGTGGTCGTCAGAGCTGTCGTAGCGCAATCATATGCTTTTTTGGCCCTTTCGTAACAGGGTAGAGATATGTCTGGATCGCTCAAAGCAGTCAGCAAAAGGTTTCGATCAAACGCCTGATGGACGGGATTCTCGAGATATTTCTGTGGAAACATTGTTTGCGTGTAGTAATCGTACAGCCACAAGAAAGTGATCCAAAACGATTCCACCAACAAGTTGTCCATGTGCGTGACACGTTGAAAACGAATTTTTGGAATCATGTTTTGAATAAACTGAGCCATCATGTAAACCGGATGGTCTGCAGCGTCAATCATCATGCTTTGATGAATGTCGGGACCGTTGACGAGCGAAATGCCAATCAGAGCTGGAACGAAATCGTTACCAAAGAGAAACGAACACACTTGAAGATGTTTGGAAGGATACGGTAACCATTCTCGATACAGACGTGTCACTTGGTAGTAACGACCGTACCGATAAATTTGAATCGAATCGTACCGTTCCAATCTCATCAGGGATATGACAAACACGTCTTGGTCGTCGCTCACCACGATGGGATTTCGACACGTTTTCAAAGCTTCGGCCAGGTGAAACAATTTGTGTTCTCCTTCTCCTGGGACGTTACAACCGCTGACGTACACGTGCAACTGACGCAGTTTGCGGAACGTAAAGTGTCGAAGTTTGCTTAAAAAATAAGCTTGGACCTGCAAGGCAATTTGATTGACACCAAACAACACCATCCTGTATTTCGTCTTGAGATCCATGGTGTCGTCTTTTTTGGCCCGCCGTTCGCGTTGAGTTGGCCACTTCATGGGAACCCCTTCTCCGTCAAACGACAAGACGAGTGTGAGGGAATCGTTGGTAGCAAAAGGCAAAAATTGCAAGAGTTGTTTGTGCAATTTATACCATGCCACACGACATACTTCGAGAAGCAATTTCGATTCTTCCGATTCCAAAGCCGAGGCAATACCTGCGTGTATGAAAGGTTGTACGTCAAAGAGGATCGAGTCGAAAGGTGCTGGCTTGTTGGGTGGATCATGCAACGGAGCAATGAGTTTACAGAAATTGGTGATGCCCATCTTGACTAGAGTCTAGAGGGAACGTGTACGGTTATATAGGCATCATTAAAAAAAAAAAAAAAAAAAAAAAAAAAAAAAAAAAAAAAAAAAAAAAAAAAAAAAAAAAAAAAAAAAAAAAAAAAAAATTTTTTTTTTTTTTTTTTTTTTTTTTTTTTTTTTTTTTTTTTTTTTTTTTTTTTTTCAATACAAAACTCAAGCCAGTTTGTGGTTACATTTTGCTCTTCTTTGTCATGTACACTGTACATTGTGTCATGGCGAAAAACTTGTGTGAATTTTTACACGGCCCAAGCTTATCCCTTTCATTGGAAACTGTTGCGATGGAATCAAGATGTCCAAGTGCTCGTTGATAGATTGGTTTTGAACAATTTTATTTGGAACGAAAGCTACATGTCTTTTGGAACCACCTCCTGAAGCCTTTCTCACTGTCGCCAAACTCAATGCCGAGCGAGTCGACTGGAAGGAAATGGCCCGTCTAGGTGGATTGCCCAGCATCGGTATCAAATTCAATGTGATTTCGAAGCCATTTTCGATATTTGAAAAAGCCGTCCGGAGGAGACCCATTGCCCGTAATGAAGACACGCACCATAAACACCTTTTTCAATTTGATTCTCGCCTTTATGGCACGTGTCAAACCCCCATCGTCGAAAAACCTTTCAGACGACAAGGCAATTTGGAACAAATTCTTTCCGACCCCAATTCTTCTGGACACTGTACCATTCACCCCCGTCTTCTGGGGTGAATTGGCTCGGCAATGGTTTAAAACCATCTTTCGACCCGTCCCCAAAACATTGAAACCTCTTCGGACAAAAACGGACAATCTGGGTCGTTTGTACGACGTTGACGTGTTATACGCGTGGCAAGTCGATAGATCCGTTGAGTATGCACTTGATTCCAAATTCCGAATACGTCAATGCCGCCCCACTGGAAATCAGCCTCTCTCCCTGGAACTTTTTTTACGTGTCAACCGAACACGCCTTGTCTCGAGCCTGAGTCAAACTGGTGCTGAAGTCTCTCCACCAATTCTTGGACGGGTCGTATCCTTCTTGTCTAGCAAGGACGACAAGATTCGAATTTTCTTGAAAAACATTTCGGTGGCTCACGAAACGGTCCCCAAAAGTGTTTGTGGCCGAATCACCTCCTCGTGATTGACGTGTTTCAAACGTTGTTGGCCCCAAGCACGTTACGATGATTTGTGGAAAAGGAAACCTATCGAAACGAGCGTAGAGTATCCCTACGCTCAGTGATGCACATGAACTGAGAGTTACTGCTGAGTGAAAAGAAAATCAAATTTTGCTGAAGCATGTATGCAGCTATTGATTGGACGGCCGCCAATGCACATTTCGAGAGGGAGACACGGCAGTGGGAAAAGGGGAGGCCGTAGAGTTGTTTTAGCAGGGACAATGAAGGAACGCCGATCGTGCCCACATCTACAATGTGGAAAAAGCCGTGTCGTAGCAAAAAGTCTCTTTGATTCGGTCCCTTGTAGCCAAACACAAAAGTCGGGTTGTTTTTAATTTCTCTTGCAAGTTGGCATAGCACCATTGCAAAAATTTCTCAAGTTCCGTTGGCGCATCCCTTGACTTTCGAATGATGGCATCGGACGAGAAGGGGGTAATCATCCCCCCCCCCAGCTGATAGTAATGGATGGGACTTTTGATTTGAAATGTTTTTTGGTTTCCAGTGACACCAGTAGGACATTTCAAAAGCAAAATAGTTTTGGTCCGTCAAGACGCCCGTGGTATGAATAGTGCGTGGATAGCGACATACTTGGTTAATAAAGAAGGAGTTTTGGGAAAAGAAATTGTTCTATCAGTGCTATGGTACTGCTGTTGGCTTCAGCAATCATGCAAGTCTAGTCATGTAACAATGTCCACCTCTCAAGAAAATGTAGTCACCACAGGAACCAATGTTGAACGACTCGGTACAGACGCTGCTGCTTACTGGAAGGATAACAGTTGGCTAATGATTGCTCCTTCAGCGGAAGCTTGATCACAATGTCCTTTGGGCGGTTTCCTGTTTTGTAATGACTTAAACAAGTATATGAAAAAGTTGAAAAAACCATCTGATGAACCCCATTGTGGCAGTCATTCTTTGGACTACAGTTTGGTTCGGGTTTCCCACGTATGGAGTCTACACGGATAGTGCACAACAAGTGGCAAAGACTCGTTTCCAAAACACCAGCTATTGTTTTAGTGATGGCAGCTCTTCACGTGGTATGTTTGGTTTGGGTACAGCTGTTTTGGTACAAGGTTGACCCCAATCTCTCGAGACGAGAACGAATATGCAGCGCTACGAAGGGGACGGGTATATATAGCCAAGACGAAAAAAAAAAAAAAAAAAAAAAAAAAAAAAAAAAAAAAAAAAAAAAAAAAAAAAAAAAAATTTTTTTTTTTTTTTTTTTTTTTTTTTTTTTTTTTTTTTTTTTTTTTTTTTTTTTTTTTTTTTACAATACCCATTTTTTTACTTGCGTTTTTTTCTAGTCTTCTCCCAAAACTTTTCCCATTTTTTACTTTTCGTCGCAAACATTTCTCCCAGGAGTACGCTGCGAATGGTTATTGATTTTGAAGTATATCTCGTTCCACTTTCCACCAGCATTTCAATGCAACGTCCGTCTTGTTCGTTTGCAACAGTTCGGCATGCTTTAAAAACTGTTTCCAGCGGATAGCATTTCAGGACCATGTCCCCACAAGTCCATTGGAAACTTTGCTGTTTCCAAAAAGCTATATTGAGTAGCAAGCAAAAACATTTTCTTTTGACTCATGATAATTTTTCGTAATTGACCCATTGAAAGTCTTGGGGTCGACGATCCACTGATTTGCTTCTCTTCTCGGCCCCATCCGCTCTGCTGTGTGTATATTCAATGTAATCATTTGGCTTTTTCGGGATATTTTTGAAGCATACGGACCGTCGCACACGTCTTGGACTTGTATTCACTCAGGGGGTTTGGTCTTGCGGCAAATGGAATACTTTTGGATCTCGACACTTGTACAACGCCAATTGCAGCACATGTCCCCACAATAACCAACCCTACTCTCCAGGGACAAGTCGTCTTCGTCCATGCGGCTTCGGTTGGGTTGTCTGATAGATAAAACTCCACACATTGCCCAGCACGATTTGAGTAATGGTTTCCAAAACAATTCGTTTCTACGTTTTTGAAATCCTTTTGGTACAATTTCGCCCTTTTGCGCTGGTACAGTTAGCGTTTTTTAAAATAAAACAGTATGCGTAGCATGCGCTGTTAAAATTTTCAAATTCGACGTGAGGTAAATTTAAATACGTATTCCGGCTGGCAATGGTCGTCGGGCCACCGGTGGACCATGAGACTATCGGTATCTGCGTAGCATACCTTTGTAGCCCAACCTCGAGAGGTAATGGTACGGAACCAACAATTGGTAACGAGCCAGCGTCACGATGGCCATGGCTATAGGAAGATATGCCAAACACGAGTTTTTGTTGGCCATGATGCCGTACAGCGAATTGATCAATATTTTGATGCACAGTTGCACATTGTAGTGGTATACGTCTTTGGTTTTTAAAAATGGCTGATGATGCTTTCGCAGTTGAATGAAATGCTTGACGACGCCAGTAAAAAACCCTGGTTCCCTCGTTGATCACAATGGCAAACTTGTCCTTTTCCGGACAAAGGTGGGATAGGGGAAAATTGCTCCCCCACCTCCCGACTCGTTCGTTTCGAAATCTCTTTCACTGTGAATGCGGACGGAATCTTTGTCAGACTTAAAAGCGAGGGGTGCGACCCATTCGTCACTGGTCATGATGGTGAACGAACTATAACACAGGTTACTACTCAGCAAAGCATCGGGTACATGCTGGCAAAATCCATGACGGACACGTCTTTTACGGTGTTCCGGCGTGCAAAAAATTGAGGGCTCCTTGATAGGTCTTATTTTGGTGAGCACGGATTCGTATTTCTTGACGTCGATGGGACTCGAAAAGAAACGCGTTTTTGATGAAAAAATCCCAACACGTTTCCGTACGATTTTAACAAAATTTCCCCCCAAGAAATTGGAATTGCCCAGTACAAGGGTTGCTCGCATTCAGGGCCGCGAAATTGGCACGTTCCACGGCAAACGACAAAACCATTTCCTTGTCAAAGAGACGCTTCACTAGAAAGGAATCCTTAACAATACTCTAGGTATTGTCGAAACGTACCAAATTGTTCCACGGGAACACGATGAGTTTAAAACGCGAGGGCATTCTTCGACTGCTGCTCCCATGACCCACGAGGCTTCCGGACGCGTTTTACAAACACCAAATACCTGTCGATTTTTAAAAAGGGATTTTGGTTTCTCCGATTTTTATGCGAGGGCCCCGTCAACCAACTGAATCCAGGCAAATCGTAATTGGAAAATGTCTTGAAATAATGATACAAATCCAATACCAACTTGTTTTGAAAAAGTAGTGGGCGAGCGTTTCACCTACTCGGGCGGAAGATTGCCAAGAAAGGAATGCATGCCCAGCCAGAGCAATCGTGAAAAGAGACACGGGACGTCGAATCCCTTGTATTGTATCCAGTGAGCACTTGGCAATCTTGAATGGCGACATGAAAGTCGTTCAAAATGGACTTTTCATTGTTAGTAAATGCCATGTTTGACGCCGTAACGGGTCCGGCTGGAGACCGATAAAACAAAAAAAGGTGGACACCTTTCGAGTTCCACTTGTAGAGACTGATCATGACGATTTCATCCGTTTCCTTTAAGCCGGGGGTACGCGGTTGCACCATCCATGGGCACCGTTTTTCGATATCAAAATGCTGCAATCGTCCATTCGGGAACCCTAGGCATTTCGAATGCAAAATGAAACGTCTCGAGCAGCCAAGGGAATTTCGGTAATGGAGTACCACTTGTAGTAGAATCCTCGGGTATTTCCCCCACACAAGTCAATGTAGAGCCTCACCAGCCAGTTTGTTTATCGTAATAACTAATTTTGTTTTTTTTGAGGAATCGCCGACTTCTTCGGACATGCTGTATGAATACTTTATAAAAAGGTTTCGGCGATGAATCCAATTCCCGTTTGTAATCGGGTTTGGGAAATAGGGTAACCCCTTTACGCCGACTCCCCTTCGAGTATAGCGAACTCGACAGTTGGGAAAATGGTTGTCGAGAGCTTTGACTACTGTTCTATACGACGAGTACATACCCCCAGCCATTCTTGTATTGACGGTTACTTGAAACCACTCGGCCTGTTGCATCTAGAAATGTAGTCTGTACATGGATTTAAAGTGAGGCTCATTGTGCGTTTGTTCTGTCTGGGGAAGACCTTTTCCCAGCGAATAGAAAATAAATGTCGTCCCCCATGGTGGTGGAATAAAAAAGAAGCAAGCGCGCGGGGGAATATATTGCCCCAAAAAAAAAAAAAAAAAAAAAAAAAAAAAAAAAAAAAAAAAAAAAAAAAAAAAAAAAATTTTTTTTTTTTTTTTTTTTTTTTTTTTTTTTTTTTTTTTTTTTTTTTTTTTTAATCAAGCCCTGCAGCTGGTCAATGTCGTTTAGTCTTGCTCTTGCTTTGTATACTATTACATATGTCGATACGATTACACCGCCAGTACCCAAACCTACACAGGACGTTGAAAAATGTCCCGGGTTCTTTCCAGTCTACTCTGAACCTCCATGGTACACATTACCATTTCAAATCGACGGACAAAAAAGATTGGATAGTAACTCTACCAACCATTATGTTTTCGTCAAGGGCGGGGTTGTACCGCAAGATGCTTGTGCGGGTTCGGAGATGGATCCAATATACCCGCCCCCGGGTCCTCAATTGTATCAATACTTTCAAAAGACGAATTGGTTCCGCAACCCTTCGCTTTCGAACCCC
>JAFNEN010001047.1:0-72531 GCA_019343175.1 Oedothorax gibbosus | reverse complement strand
ATTGCACTATGCCGAAAGTATTACTTTCGGTACTGTCTGTGAAGTAAGCACGTAAAGTGTCATTTTCGCAACGATTTATGAATGAATATGATATAAAAAAGTGAACTTTTTTGCACGTTGTTATAAAAAAATTTTTTTTTTCATAAAAATCATGAAAAAATAAAAGTACCTTTCATTTTACTTTATAAAAAATGTGTTAGTTGCTCGTTATTATTTATAATTTGTTTCTTTCATAAAACTGAACACTAAACAAAAACTAAAAACTATTACCAAATAAGTTCATAAGAAAGGAGTAAATATCCTTGAAACCTAAAAATATAATAATATACATAAATTTGCATATAAAAAGCGTCTAAAACCTCATGTACCTATAATATATTTATGTGCCTTGATATATACTAAATTTGCATATAAATCGCATGTAAACCCTCGTGTATATTATTTTTATATGCCCTGATGTATACAATTTTATTAAAAAAATATACTATATAGTTTTGTTTGAAATTAAAATCTTGTGTAATTTTTTTTTCTTGTAAATTATCTGGCTTTTCAATCATTAAATAATTAGTTCTTAAAGTTGGAAAAAATTAAATGTTTTACACTATGCAGACGCAATGCTATTCAAATTTAATAAACCTTTTATAACTTTATTTTTTTAGCTCAAATTCCATTTTTTATTTTTAAGGAGAAATGAAATAACAGTATTAAATTATTTTTTGTAAACTAACTGTTTTATTCACTATATTCGAAATAAATGAAAGAATTACAAAAAAAAAATCTATTTGAGAAAGAGAAATTTGTAAAACGCTTCAAATTAATTTTAATATACTTTTAAGTAAAATCTTTTATTACAATATATTTTTATATATATTTTTTTTTTAAAAAACCTGTATTATAATAATTAAAGATTAAAAAATTTTCATTATTTTACATAATTTTTTACTTAAAAAAATAATTGCAAAATTAAATTCTTCTTAAATTAACTAATATTGGAGAGTGGGTGTAAATAAAGGGAAAATTTTTTTATAATTTTTTTAATCCATAGAATGTTTTAAGATAAAACTGAATTAATTAGGCCATTTAATTTTTTAAAAAAAATGATTTATTATAATCAGTTTTGACTAGTTTCTAATAAAATTATTCTGTAATTGATAGAATTATCAAAGCCGAAAGAATATTGAAAAGGTGAAGACCAATTGAAAAAGGATTTTTTTTAAAAATATATTTTATTTTAAATTGAACTTTTCAAATCGGTCTCGCTTTACTATTGAAGAGATAATTGCCATCTAAACTCGAGAAATAACATAGATTCACAGGCTGTCCTCAAAAAGTACTCTGGTCGCGCTATCTCTTGGTAGTCGTTCGCATATTTTAGTAGGAATGTATTCGCAATTCGCGGTGAATGACGGATCCAGCGGGCTATTTCGAATACCGTTCGGTACGAGTAACATAATAAACAAATGAGTTATTTTTTTTATTTTGTTTCTGCTTCCAAACAATATTATTTGCCAGAGAAATTCATAAAATACCATTTTAAATTTTAAAAAATCCCTCTTCATAATGTTTGAATAGTGTAAAAACTGTTACAGAATATATCTGCCAAAAATCACAATTTTTAGAAATTTAAGATTAAAAAGCTAAAAACAGCAACCACATATTTTTTTAAAAACATAATCATGTAACGAGTTTCTTTGTTTTTTTAACTGTTTTAAAAAAAAACGCGATAGAACTATACATTTAAAATCCCCGTATAAGAATATTCTACTGGAGACTAAAACACAAGTAATGAGAATCTTGTTCAGAAGTTACATTATTAAAAAAAATAGTTTTGGCTTCTTAAAGAAAAATTAACGAATACTATAACACTTATTAAAAATGCTTCTGTTAAGAATAACAGTCCCTGAATAATAATACCATAACTTCGAACAACAACAAAATTTTAAAATGAGATAGATCATTTAAATTTGTAACTCAACTATAAAGTGCACTTAAAGAACAAAAGCAAATGTGTGTTTAAATTAGGAAGGGAAAAACAAATAATAATAATTAATTCATTATAAAAAGTTTTAAGAGTAAAAATATTTAGAATAGATGATAAATTTTTTCACCAAAAAAGAATACTAATTGTAAAAATTCGGATCAGATTTACTGTACGGTCCCCCTTGGCGCGATGTTTTCGGATTTGGCGATAAATAATTTTTTCTGGCAACCGACTGCGACTGGCAACCGGCAGTGCGACTGCGACTGAAGATTCGAATTCTATGACTTCGCACCGATGCCGTTTTCCGGCAACCCTATCGGACCGTTGGTTTAACACCATCTAAGACACCATCAAGTTGGTTGGTTGAGTTTTCATAAGAAATATTACCATACGATCTTTTCTTTGAATCGTGGTTTTTTTAAAAAAAGTCGCCAACTAACGGACTTTTGGCGCGATTTTGGAAAGTTCGCCAAGGGGGACCGTAGAGTAAATCTCTACCTAAAAATTTTTTACCTAATATATTCCATTTCGTAGGCATTCCTATATAGAAACACCGTGTTCTTTCTTTGATTTATAGGATGGTACGATGCAAAAAAACTAGCCATTATTTGTAGCATTTAAAAAAGTTTACAAAAAAAATTATAAATTTCGAACTCGTTACCAAAATTTCTTATCACAGCGAACTGGACGTAAACAAACAACAACAACAAACAACAACACATGCACGTTGTTGCGTGATGGCGCCATCTATTGACAGCTTTCTCATGACTTCCAATTTTGATAGAGCTTGGATGGCATTATACGTAGGGGGCTATGAAGAGATAGATGACGCCCCCATTTTCCTCATTCCCCTACGTCATATGACGTCATGTCACCGACTGGACTGGATGTGAAATCGCAAGCACCTCATAGCAAAATCTCTGAAATGAATTTTTCCCGCTTTAATAATTTAATGTATCTGCCAAAACAGACCAACTAAATAATGTTGATACAAAAATGAAGGCTTTGGCAACAGATTGAAATTAAAAAAAAATACACAAAAATAGGCAATAAAATATCTATCAAATCCACAATTTATGTTTCGAAATGTTTAAAATATATGTACTTATTACTAACTTTAATCTAAAAACGCTACAAAATGTGTGCTGTGTGCACATGTGATACAAAGTGGTATTATCTTTTCGTTTATTGGCAACCGACATTCCATCGTCTTGTTGAACAAGTGAGCATCGTTTTCAACGCTTTTGCGTTTGCGTTGCGAGTTAAAAAGTCGGCAACATGGAGAAGAGGATCGAGCTGGAAAAGCGTGGAAGGCTACCATCAGTGGTAATTATTCAATATTTTAATTATAATTAATTAAAAAAAATTAAAAATATATTTTAGTTATTCGTTTTCATAATTTTTCCTTATCTATAACAACTTGACATGCTCGTATATTCCTGTTAATCAATGGCGAGTAACACTGCTCCCGTAGTGATGTACATTTCAAAAGAACCGCGTAGCTCCCGCCGAAAGTGTTTATTTGCATA
This sequence comes from Oedothorax gibbosus, assembly GCA_019343175.1. NCBI lineage: Eukaryota > Metazoa > Arthropoda > Arachnida > Araneae > Linyphiidae > Oedothorax > Oedothorax gibbosus. The sequence goes on along the minus strand of JAFNEN010001047.1, from coordinate 69,021 downwards.
AATGCAGATATCTAGTGCACCAAAATTGTTTCTACTTGATAACTTTTCTCTGATTTCCATAATATGCCTACTTATAGCTTGTTTTTTCGTAAATAATTAGTTACGATAACTTTTTTCTTGTGTCGTTGGTCTCCTTATTTACTATGTACATACGTTGAGGTTTCGATATTATAACTTGGGGAAAATGTATAGCGAAATTTAAGCATGTATTGAAGGCAATCAAAGTTTAGTATAAAAATAGTTCAGAATTTTTTTTGTGATTTGATTTTATGGAATCAGCGTTATTTTATTATTTTATTTTAGTTTAACTATTCCTTCGCAAGATAATTAGCAGGTGGGAGTGAGAAGGGGGTACAAGTTTGCATGTAATTGCATAGGTTTTATAAAATGTTTGTTTTCTGCTTTAAAAGTTTCTATAAAAATATTTTTAATTTGTTTATTTTAGTTACTATGTTTTAGTAAAAAAACTTTAATACTTCCTCCCTAATTATTTAGTTTAAATTTAAATGTAGTTTTGTTTTATGAATTTAATTTAATTAGTTCATTAAATTAAAAAAAATACATTTAAAAACTTCATACATAAGTTTTCAAAACTTTTCAAATTTGAATATATATCTGTTAAACCTAAAACTATTTTTTTTTAGATTAAAGAACTAAATTTAGACAACTGTCGGAGCACACAGATAGTTGGTTTAACCGAAGAGTTTGTAAATTTGGAATCACTGAGCCTTATTAATGTTGGATTAATTAGCCTTAAAGGTTTCCCTAAACTGCCAAACTTAAAAAAGGTAAGTCATTCAGGTTTTATACTTTACTTGCTTTATAAATCCTGCATTGCACCGATATGTACTCTTAATAACAGTGATTTGATTTTATGAAATTTTTTTTTTATACCAAGTGATCCTCTCTTCACTGGTCAGCACCCGTGAGTATATTATCCTCCATTCTGATACGAGGGGATGCCTATTGTATCCAGGCTCTTCCAAAACAAACATTTGCTAAACTGAATTTATATTTTGCCACAATTTCCTGCTTGTTACAATTTTCTTGTACAGCTTTGTTATTGGAGTTCTTTTAATAGTGTGGCCTTCAATTTCCATTATCATACCTTCACTGATTTCAAGTTCAGGTGGTTTATCTTCACGATCCCAAGGTTCATTTTGATTCCTTGCTATGTCAGTTTTCGAAAAATCATTCTGAAACAACTCATCATCGCTTTAAAGCATCTTTCCACCCTAATTTGACGGAAAAGGGACCTCATTCATGGGATCATTTTCCTACTTTCCTGGTTGCTTGAACCGATTTATATCAGGATTGCTGCAACCCTGGGAAAAGTGTAATTGTTGTTGTTTTCTTGAGTCTTGCATCTTGAAATGGTTGTACGTCCCTCTTCTGTATCCTCGACCCTTTAACCCTCTGAAAGAAGTCATTTTGAAAGGAGCTTGCAGTTTGGCAGGTTTTTTTTTTCTCACTGTAAGCTGAGAAGTGAAACTTAAAAAAAAGTGTCTTTTCACCATGTTCAGTTAATGTATAGCGGGGGTGGAAAACTGAATTTTGTAATGAGCTGAACTGTATTTAATTTGTAATATAAAAATAATCTACTCTGGTTTTTCAAAAAATCATTCTGGAGCAAGTCATCATAGATTTAACGCATCTTTCCACCCTAATTTGTCGGAAATGGGGGGGAAAAAAGGAAATTCATAGCTCCACCTCTGCACATGGGATCATTTTCATACTCCTGATTGCTTGAGCAGATTCATATCAGGATCGCTGCGGCTCACGGAAAAGTTTAAACTTAAGAATAACTTAAGCAAAAAAAGTTTCACCATGAAGTTAATGTATAGCAGGGGTGGAAAACTGAATTTTGTAATGAGCTGAACTGTATTTGATTCGTAATATAAAAATACAGCCTGCACTTGTTAAATCAAATCACAAGTCTGAAAGCTCACTCTGCATACTAAAAGATTTGGTTTATAATTGGTTGGTTAGTTTTGGTTATTTTCCTTCAGTAGGTACAAAATGAATGGGCTCCTAAAGTTTGGTATCTGTACCTCTAATAGTATTGGGTTGGCGTTGATACATCGGGATGTCTTCCTTTATATATGTAAATTATGAAGTGTTGTATGTGTTCTTAAAATGATATTAACCACTATAAATAATAAAAAGTTAGATTTGATACATCAGGATGTCTTCCTTTATATATGTAAATTATGAAGTGTTGTATGTGTTCTTAAAATGATATTAACCACTATAAATAATAAAAAGTTAGATTTTATATAATATTGGCCAAGACAATGTAAAGTGTTTTCGATAGAAAACCACAGCTGTTAAAAGCTTACCTTTTCTGAAAAGCGATGATGCCTACCCTTGTGTTATGAAATGCAATAATTATTTTTCTTTTCTATGTATGTATCCCTCAAAAATATACAGTTACATTTTTAATTTCAGTGGTATAAAGCGTATAAGAATTAGTTTTTAAAAAATGTAGGCACATAGATATGCTGTATATGGGCCCAAAAAGTCTTGTCTCTTTATAGGTAAAAATTGTAAGGCAATTGGTGGATTGTTCGTTTCAATGCAAGACTTTGGAAATATGGATTGAACAACTTATTCCTTTGGAATAAATTTGTTCAATCCATATTTCCACATATTTTTTTTTATTTTGCAGTTGGAGCTAAGTGATAACAGAATTTCTGGTTGTTTAAATTGGTTACATGGAAGTCCAAAGCTTACACATCTAAATCTGAGTGGAAATAAAATAAAAGATATTAACACATTAAAGCCATTGGTAAATATAAAATTTTCCTTGTATTTAACATTTTAAAATTTGAGATGCTTTTAAATAAAACAAAATATGTTTTTGTGCTACAGCCGTGTAGTGGATTTAGTTATATATTTAATATTTATCAAGTACGAATACTGAATTATTTTCTAGGTCTATTGCAACTAATTTCTAAGTTTAATGGATATTAAATTAAGCTTTTTTTTATTTAAAATCATGTTAAATATTTTTATTCCTAAATATTTTTTTGAAATATATTTCTCAGCTTTGCACTTACGAAATGTCTTTTCCCAAAGTTATTAGCTTATTTAAGTATTGGTTGATATTTTTTTCTAGGAGGAGTTCAAAAACCTGAAGAACCTTGATTTGTTTAATTGTGAAGTAACGAACGTGGAGAACTATAGAAGTGAAGTGTTTGCACTGATAGCCAGTTTAAAATTTCTTGATGGTTATGATAGAGAAGACAGAGAGGCTGAGGATTCGGAAGCAGATGACGATGATGGTATGTTGTATCATAGTATATAATCTTAAGAGAAATAGTTTCTTATGATATAACTACAGTTTTCATTTTTGAATTTTCCTTGATTTCATTGACCATTTCGATTTTCCCTCAAAAAAGCATTTTTTTTCGTCAGCTGCTTTTATTTTTGCTTTTTTTCTGCTATTTATTAATAAGCTTTATCAGTTTTAATTCAATTAAATTTCAAGCATGCAAAGCATTACCCAAACGTCAATGTTGTAAAAAAAAAACCTTAGGTTTACATGATATGAAAACTTAAGCGAAATTGTTTAACAGCAATTTATCGTGATTCACTAATAGAGAAAACTTTAGTTCTACTAAAAGAAAAGTTTGTACCTAACATTCATTTCAGTAAAGTAAGAAAGTATGATTTTGTTCAAAACAAATATAAATCTGGAAGGACTAAAATTGAAAACAATACCGCTGAACTGCTGCCACTCACAATGTGAAACATCCATTGCCAAATGATTTACTGTGCATAATTTTTCTTTCTCCCTGCTATGTTTTGATTGGGTACGTACATGTCATAATCTAATCATGATAATATAAGCTTTAACATTATTTTCTTCCTTGAATAATCATGAAAATCAAATTTTCCAGTGTCAAATTTTATTTATTGTGCAGTAATCAAAATATTTGGCTATTTAGTGGAAAAAATTAATATTCCTTAAGAAAGAAAGATTTTTTGTTATTTATATTTCTGTTATTCCATTAGTTTTTACTTTTCAACGTTTATATATTTTTAAGTTTTTTGAAAGCTATAGTTGAACCTTGCTGTCTAAGAGTGGTTGCAGGTTTGTAAAATTTACTAGTACTTATGCATCTCCAAATTAAACCTTTTAGTTACAGAATCTTGTTATATATCCAAATTTTCTTTTTATTATGTAGCGTTTTTTTAGTATCATTTTTGTTTAGCTTTTTGTTGTAATAAGATATAAATATGAAATTTTTACTTTTGAATAGCTAATGAAGAAGATAGTGATGGAAATGAAGTTCATGAAGATGGTGATAGTGAAGCTGAATTTGATGAAGATGGTGAAGGTAATTTTTTATGTTGTCATTTATACAAAAAAAATATCAATGGTTTAACCTACGTGTTGGCTAATTCTTAGTTTTATCATATATTTCGTGAACAATTGCTTGTTCTGTATTTTATTTACTTTAATTTTAGCTTTTTATAACAGTTCCTCAATTTGCAAACATTTACTTCCATAATGTAAAAAGATCTTTACAATAATATTTGATTTTCAATTTCCGTTTTTATAGATGCACATTTCCGTGATTTCACTAATATTAAATTTTGTGCCATCAAACAATCTTCAAGTTTTGTAATTGGCCAATTTATAATGTCCAGCGGTAACTAGATTTCAAAGTTTTGAATAATATTTCTTGTTTTCCGAAAACATAACTGGCTAATTCCATTCGTGACAGACATGACATTAGACAACTTTTTTGCCCCTTTTTAATCACTAAATATTAGATGATTGGTAAAAAATTGCTATGGGGTGATGCAAATAGAGGTGTTAATTATAAAAAAATACTAAAATTTTAATTAAAGTGAAAACTTTTAATTACTTGGTTTAAAACGTGCCGTGACAGACAAAATTGACACAGATTTTAAGTGACCATATATTATTACCATTTGCTCTTAATTGGTATGCATGTCAAGTCTAGAACTTTTAGGGAATAAATATAAGATTCTGATATGCCATGCAGAAAGAAAAAAATTAAGAAATTTATAAATAGTAAAATATTTATTAGCGTGACAGACATGACACATGTACAATTTTCTATAAACTTACGTATTTATTCTCAAATATCACTTTACTTTTCAAAAACAACTTGGATATAACATTATGATGTAACATAGATGTATTATGTTATGTGGCTCCTAATAAATTCTGTTTGATCAAGATTCCATCCATTCAATCCATTAAATCCTGTTTGATACAAGACATTAAATCCAGTACAAATTTTTCTCACAGCTGCAGCAAACTCGCATAGTGTTCTACAATTTATTCTTCTGGCTCGAGTAGCCTCTACGACTTGACACTTAATAGTCCCACCAATGTCTTCAATACATCCTTTGCCATGTGATGAGTCTTCCTTTGCTTTGGCTGAGAAATGCCAGACTGTTGAAAGCTTACTATGCCATTGAAAATATTGTGTATTTTTGTTTAAAATGTTGACCTGAATTGCCGTAAATTTTCGTAATGACTAAATTGCTGATCACAATAACAGCATAATAACTATTAAAGTAATGTACCATTGTACTATACATGGTAGAGGAAGTATTCTGCCAATGCACAGACTGAATTTTATCTTGCTTAATATGGGACTAGTTCTCGCTGAAGTCAGTTTGTATTGGAAGTTTCCCGTTTGGAAAATTTTGCTTTAAATTAGTGAAAACTATAGATTGATTGTATATGTTTCACCTGGAACAAGAAGTATAGAAGTTATTTCTTCAATAAAGTTAAAACATCATTAAAAATTCCCTCATTTGTTTCGAACTACAGCTTCCTCCTATTATTTATAATTTAGTATAGATGGCAACAGCATATCTTTACAACTCAACTCAATAAAATGCTTTATAAACTGATTTGTCAATGAATACATACACACAGGTGATAGTGACCATGAAATGATTAATTATGTGGATTAGGGCAATGAGAAATGTGACAGACATGACAAAGTTTGATGTTCTTTATTTCACTCAAATTTTAAATTAATTTTTCAAATTTTTTACGGATAGTTTATTTTGTGATATAAAAAGAGAAAATAAAGTGTCAATAATTCTTACCCAGCAGATTTTGTTTAAAATAAAAAAAAAGTCCATGTTTTTTGTGACAGACATGATATGGAAACTAACACTAAGTTTGGGGGAAATAGCAAAATAATTAAAAGGATTTCAATAATTTTTTTTGTTATTATGCAAAAATTGATCTATTCTTTAAAAAAAATTTGTTTTAAAAAATATATTAGTATTTAAATACTTTAAAGGACATCAAACTAAGGATACAAATGGCAGAGTTTCGGTTTCAAATTTAGTCTCACAATTATTAACTACAAAAAATTATTTATGCATTTACATTATTATATCTTGTTATTTTCATAAAATTTGACTTATTTTCTATAGCTTGGAACAAAAAAATAATAATTTAGTTGGAATTTAAAAAATTATGTTGATGGCGCATTTTCGTGGAATCAACCAACTGAATTTAACGTTTATAATTTTGAAATTTATAGATTTTTATGGAGTTGTTAATTGGGCTGATTTCCGTTGATAGATTTCGTCCCACATAACTGTTTTATACTTTCCTTGAAAATCTTTTTAATATGATTTTTTTTTCATTTCTCATATTTGTAAACTTTTTAGCTTTTCATTTATACTCAACTTTTTCATTATTTTAGATGAAGTAGAAGATGAATTAAATGTTGATGATGAAGAGGAAGATGATGATTTGGATGATGAGGATGCTGATGAAGAAGTATGTTAAGTTTTGACAATATTCTTAAGCTGTGATGTAAATTTAATGTTTCGTTGAGTTATTTTTGGCCAAATTTCCTTGTTGGATTGAGCTTTGCATAATTTGCTACTACAGTTACTATGTTTATTTTTCAAAAATTAAGAATTGAAATTCAATTTAGTTATTTTTGCTTAGCATTATTATTCTGGTTAGATGGTTTTGTTGAAAGATGTCTCTTTGCATTTTGTTTAAAATTCACTTTTTCTTTGTAGGATGATAGTGAAGAAGGCAATGAAGAAGAAGTTGATGAGGAAGAAGAAAGTAAGTTAATAATTAATGTGGCATTTTACAATAAAAATGTAACAATGTAAGTTTTTTTATTACATTTTACAACATTAAAATTCTCTGTCTTTGGTGAAGTTTAGACAAGTTCTAATTGTTTCCTGTCCTCAAATATATTTACATCCTACTACCATTTTTTACTGGTACATTACCTGGTCTTTTCCATTATTTAATTGTTGGTTATATAAACTAATCAAAACTTTTTCAAGAATGATGTTTATAATATAGGGATAGGTCAGTGTATCAAGAGTTTGTTGTAGTACAGCCTATAATTCTTGATGTTTTTAAGATACTGACTATGAAAATACACCGTTATAAGTCCTTCTGAATGTCTTAAGTTAAGAACTGTCTGAAATAACGTTGAAATTGTCACATGATTTGAGTGATTCATGGTTGGACCGTGGGGGGCTGGGGAGCCCAGTCGGTTAGGCATTCGCCTTGCATGTGGAAGGTCCCATGTTTGTTTCCGGGCATCGCCAAGATAACTGCAGACCAATAAACGGCCCCATGCAGCCAAAAATGTCCGACAAATAATACCCCGTGTAGATGGAGTGCACGTTAAATATGCTCCAAAGTCCCTACGATGTCGCACGTAGCAGTTGCGTTGGGTGCCTACTCGGGTATCGGCTCGTCACTTGACTGTGGTTCTGAATTACGACGCCTGTCGCCAATAGCCCTCGTGTAGCTCTAGTGCTACGATAATTCAAACTAAACATGATTGGACCGTCATTTGACCCTGTTTTCCCTTGATAGGTACGCGTGGGCAGAAGCGAAAAAGAGATGCTGAAGAGGATGAAGACTGAGATACTTTCCAACCATCCACATCGCTTCATCAATCCATGTAGAGTGATAATTCTGTACAGAAAACCAAATGTCATCCGTCTTTTATGTCCTGTCCTCTCTTCCACCAGGGGGCAGCACACAAAAGAGCCAAAGAAGTGAAGCGAGTGGGGGGCATCAAATGTCGCCCACTTTGAGTTGTGCCTCATGGTTCAAACCTACAAGCTTTGTCAGGATCCCTATTCAATCACTGCATAAATGATACCTTTGTAATATAATTCTTTTTTATATGAATTTGTAATATAAAGATATTTGACTTGTGAAATTATTGTATGGAGCCTCTATTTATTGTTGATTACTGTTTGACCGAATTCAGAATATTTAAAAGAAAAAAATTATATTGTATCTTTTTTTTCCCCCAGGTGCATGGGCTTACGGCTTGAATTATGTAGTGATTATATGATGTTTGTATTTTTAATCACTTATACTTTAAGCACATCTTCATTTGTGCAAAGGTGTTGAATCGGGTTCCTGGTTTAGTTTTTTGGTTTGAAAATAATTCAAAATATCATTGCTTTTAAGTCCATTGCTTACTGATATCACATCATCATTTCTGAACAGGCTTGAGAGGCTTGTGTATCACAATTGTTAATAAAAAATGAACTTTTTTATGAAATTGGTTTTTGTTTATTTTTATTTCTGAAGCATTTTACTTGGTCTAGATTAAGTTCATGGAAGTAACAAAGGATACCCTATTTTGGAAATTGTTTTCGGTTTTGCCAAGCATCCAATATGGAAACTGTTGTTAATAATCCCCTTGTCAAAAAGTAAATATAATATCCATGGGCTTCAACTATGTTTGCTAGTGGTTATTTTATTATAAAAAAAACCGAGTATCTTTTTGCTTATTTCAGGCTGGACTTGTATCTTAGTAGGAAGCTGCCGTGGCATTTATTGTTCGGGATCCCCTGCTAAGACATGACACAATCAGGGATACTTTCAAAGGATCATACCTTCATAAAAATATCGCATAACTTAAGTGCATCATTTAAAAGATCTTAAAATTTACTAAAAAAATGCCTATAACTTCTGCCTCATTAAGAAAGAGTTAATTTAAACAATAGAAATAAGTCCTTGACTTTTGTATTTTTTTTATATCCTTTTTGTATTTTCTTTTTCTAATCTTGTAACTTGCAAACTTCTCTCAATAAATGCTAAATTTTCAAGTTAATCTCGTTCTATATATGCCACTTTACTGGGTTTCTAAAAAATTGAGGTCCGCCACCAATAGCCCGTGTAGCTGTAGTGCATCATTAATTCAACTGAATGACTATATAAGAGACAGGCCTCTGTATTGATAACGGTTTGCTTACGTCATCTAATTGGATACAAATAATTTGCATGAAAAATTCTTATTGGATACGAATAATTTGCATACAAAGCTTTAGTTTTCAACTCCTTAAACAGCCAATGAATAAATAATACATAAGTTTGTATCTAAATTACTAGATCAATTTCGGAACTACATAAGCAACGTAAATATTAGTTTAATTCAGGATTATATATGTTCCTTTGGTCTAGCAATACCAAAAATGTAGATGTTAATTTGAGAAAAATCATAAAGAGCCATATTGTTAATTTAGGGCAGGGGAGCCCAGTTGGTTAGGCGCTTACCTTGCATGCCAAAAGATCCACATTCTAGCACGTGCATTTCTAAAATATCTGCCGACCTATAACATCACTTGACTGGGGTTCTAAATTACGTTGCCAATAGCCCTTGTGTAGCTCTAGTGCGATGATAATTCAAAAGTAACCCTAAACGCCTAAACCTACCGACATATAAGGGTTTGTGGTGTGGTGCTGCCAGTTAAAGTATAATACGTGCAAAGGGAGTGCACGTTAAATATGCTATAAAGTCCAGACGCCGCCCTTAAAAGTTGCGTTGGGTGTCCACTTAGGTGTCAGCTCATCTCTTGACTGTGGTTCTAAATCACGACACAACTCTTGTATTAGTTTAGGCAGGGCATATTGGTTGGTTTCACACAAGTGATGTATTTCCTTTCACTTTCGATCGGTGCTGTTTCAATGAGACATTGACCAAAAGTGACACTAATCGAGGCACTACAAAGAATCTATTTTCATTCAGCATTTCTGTTGCCACTCAAGACCTGAAACATGCCCATTCAGTGTACAGGGGGTCCAAGCTAAGCTTCACTTGAGCATGGTTAAACATTATAAGCTCCTGCTGCTAAGACTACTTTGCAACGAACCCCTTAGAGTTATTGTTATTCAGCGACTTTGGGACCCCTAATATTACATGTGGTGCTTCTAAAGTGATGTTAATTAAACAACAATTCTATTTTTAAAATAAAGTTGTTTCTGTACATGTATTTTTATATAAATAAAGTTATATAAAACGACGACGAATAGTTTGTTGCAATTTTAGGACACTTCCACGATTTAGATTAGCAGATTGCCTTCCCTCCTCTTTGAGACACAATAGTCCATATTCCACTAGTGGGATTTAAATATAGTCAAATAACCATAGCCCTTAGCCATACTAAATCGAAAATAGATAAATGATTTATTGATTTCATTAAAGCAAATATTCAACCATTTTGTCTGACATTTGGCAACTTATCTAGAAGTTAGAGCATCTAACGGATTATTCTTCCAACTAAACTATTCCTGTTTTACAACGTTTTCGACATCACTTTAATAAGTTTAATTGATTGGTGTTTAACTCAGCAACGGTGGTTTGCAAGGAATTTGCCTAGCAAAGTTATGCTTTCTGCTTAAGTTTATGTCTAAATAAGGAAAATATATATATAAGACAAATAAAGACAGTTATACTGAACAACTTTAGATCGACAAATTAAGTGACACGAAAAATTATTTTTAAAAACTTTTAAGTTAATGTTTTTATTCAGTGAGGAAGGTATTAATGGTATTCACAAATGGGTCGTCATTTCACTTAATCATGGCATTCACTTCCACACAGGCGCGGATCCAGAGTTCCTCCATAGGGGGGGTTATCCGGATTTTCTTTCTGGGGGGGGGGGGGGGGGGGGATTTTTTTTAATACCTATAATTTTTAATAATTCTCAATTTTTAATAAATAATTTTTAATCATTCATAATTTTAATTAAATAATTAATCTTAGCAACTCTTTTCAAATACTTGTTTGAAACTATTATTTGTTAAAGACGTCTTTCTTTTATAGATGATTTGATATTAAAACAAATAAAAAAAAATTGTACAAAATGTTTTAATAATTTATATAAAATATTAAAGCCTCTTAAAAGAGTAATCTCATATGTTTAAAAATGCAATGTGCAAAATTTTATTAATTTTCATAAGAAGATCTGAGATTTAACAATATGAATTTATTTTAACGTACGTTTAAACTCAGATATTGCGTTTATTCATAAAAGTATGTTTAAGTTTATTAAGATTTTTTTAGTTTATTAATCGTATAAAAACCTAAAACGCAATTTTAGATTTTAAAAAAGCTCATATTTATAATAGCATAAAAATGGCACAAAAAGCTCATTTTCATACTAAACACGTTTCATTTTTCGAAATCTAAACAAAGCATTTCAATGTTGAAGTAGAAAATTTACATTTATTTTGTCGAAGTGTAACATGATTTTTTAAATATTGTATAAGTATACATATACAAATTTTATGCAGCAATTAAAGTAAAAAATCTAATCTTCTTTGTTTAATTTTGCTGAATCTATCAATAATTTTCTGGACATCCAAAGGGAGATATCTCTGTGTATATTTAAAAGTGCTAATCCTGTTAGACGATCTTGGGTCATATTGCTTCTTAGCCAAGTCTTCAGCCTTCTTAAAGTTGAAAAGCTTCTTTCTGCTGAAGCAATAAGTCTAACAGGAAGAACACTTATAATTTTTAATATTTGATTTATGAGAGGGGAAATATCTTCATCGCATTGGGCAAGGGCTTCCAAGGTGGATTTTTAATTATTATTATTTTTTATTGGTTTAAAAAAATAGGTTTGTACAAAATAACAAGGGGCTGGGGAGCCCAGTCGGTTAGGCATTCGCCTAGCATGCGAAAGGTCCCGGGTTCGGGCATAGCCCAAAATAACTGCCGACCTATAAACGGCCCGTGCAGCAAAAATGTCCGACGAATAATACCCCGTGAAGAGGGAGTGCACGTTAAATATCCTTCAAAGTCCTAACGCTGCGTACGATGTCGCCCTTAACGGTTGCGTTGGGTGCCTACTCAGGTGTCGGCTCGTCACTTGACTGTGGTTCTAAAATACGACGCCCGTCGCCAATAGTCCTCGTGTAGCTCTAGTGCGACGATAATTCAAACTAAACTATACCAAACTAAACAAAATAACACTGAGTCACTGTCACTTAAAACAGCTTCCACACAAGATGTAAACTTTTAAACACCCTAATGCAAAATAACCAAACCGTTAATAATTTTTTTGTTTAATTGATGCTATAAGAAGATGAAAATTTGTAAAATAAAATCTATCAATTTAACGGAAAATGTATCGAGATGGAAAAATCTAATAAAACAGGAACAATTTTAAACTAAAGTTGCAATATATATGAAAGAAGTCGATTTTTTTAATTGACCTTTTCTTAAGTTGATTTCTGATTTTACAGAAAACCCCATAAAAAAGAAACTGATTTAAGTTTTATATATCAAATCTGCAAATATACACACACAGTTTTACAAACTTTACAAAATTTGTACTTTTTATATTTAAGAAATTAAATTTGTTAAGGCATTTTTAGACACAATAAAATATTCTAATTACAATGTTTTCTTTTAATATTCTCTTTAGTAAATATTAAACTTAAAGACTGTAGAGCAGAAATTAAACTTTTGGTTAACAAAATAGTGTGGAATTTCGAATTTTATAAAAATTTTCTTACCTTCATTATGAAAGGTCGCTACACGCTCTATATATAGTATTTTTGTAAGGGATGACTAGGCCGACAACCATTGGACAAATCATCTCAATTTTAGTTAGTTAACGCTTACTACAAAGCGATCGATGGCTTTACTTGGCCAACCGGTTTTTGTCCAATAGCACCTCTATCTTCAATACTCTATGAGAAACATACTTGTGACTTTTAAATAATTACATAGTGAAATCCTCAAAAGTGGCGAAGCTTATCTTTTTTTTGAGCGGCATAATGGCAGTGGCACAAATTATAGGGGAAAATGACAGTGACACATGTTTACATTTGCACACTATTCTCCTTTGCAATCCTATCTTTTCTCTCTCAAAACGACAGACGACCCCATACACGCATCATTTGACTTTTTTGTACTAAGGGGCCATGGTTGATATAAAGAACTAGGCTTGCCCCTCATTGAGTGATTGAACTTGCGACTTTCGGCTGTCAACAGAAGTGTTGCCGGGGGGAGGGGGCAAAAATAAAACAAGAGGTTATAGATTAATTAAACAAATGCACTCCAAGCGGACGATAAACTCATTCATTCCAAAATTGAGTTGTGGAACATTTCACAAGCAAATATTATCAATCTTCAAGGAGTAAACAATTAACTTTTTTTATATTCTGGGACTGGTAAATAGACTAATGATACTAAGGAGATACATTAAATTTCTAGTTGTGATGAGAAACTGATAAATGTTCAAGATAGGCGTATATTTCTCAAGTTAAAAGATAGGCGTATATTTCTTAAGTTAAATTACTGCATTTGATGTTAACACCATCATTAAAGGGCAAATACAAATTTGAAAATCTTTTCAATAAGGAAAAGTATAGACTATATGCTATATTAATATCTAGGTAATGTATAATTGTGAGTAGAGAAAACTGAGTTATAAAAAAAAGAGCAAATGGTAAAAATATTTTTATTATAAGAGTAATGTTAGTTTACATTGAAGGTGTAAAATACAGACACTAAATAAAAATAGTTTATCAAAAACAAACACAATATACATACAAGTTTAAAAAACTGTAAAAAAAACTTCAAAAAGAATTTTGATTTCATTTGTATGATTAATTTAATAAATATTGAAACAACACATAACATATATATATATATTATCTAAACACAAATTTAAAAACACAATTATTAATCTATTTGAGTTGGATATAACAATATGCTAAAACTAGCAATACGCTAACAGAGCTAATTTGGGTAATTTCATATTCATTGTATGCATTTTTATAAAACATTTAGCGAAATTATAAGAATTTCTGACTAATTATCATTTTTAAAAATAAATAATAGTAATTTGAATTAAGTAACTTTGTTCAAAACATGATTTTTTATGACTAAAATGGCGAAATTCGCACCAGACTTCTGTACATAATAGTAGCAATAAAAAATTATGTACTAAGAATTGTTAAATACTTTATAAAATGTTAAATTAACAATTTACTTAGCAAAAAATACATTAAATACAAAATTATAGGTAATTTTTGAAGAAAAAAAAAGTTAGTTCATAGAACAGCTGCTTTTAATAATAATGCGTTCAACATTTTTATAAAATATAATATAAAACATATGGCCATCGATAAAAAATCTAAACATTTCAGCAAATATTATTTAAAAATAAGACAATTTTACAAAAATTAATACTTCACAAAAACATAATACAAACATGATGAGTAGAAAAATACCCGTCTTAAGATTAGGTGGGGGCTACCTTTTTAGGCACATAAATATTTAAATGCATTTACAAAAACATGTACAAAAGAAATGTGAAACCATAACTTTCATTTAAAAAATAATTCAATCACAAATATACATTTATGACTGAAATTCAGTAGTACAAAAGCACATTTTACTTCTTGCAAGATTCCCTGAGTTACAAGTAAGTAGGTAGTTCTTGAAAACTACAATCAAAATAAATTAAACATGGCATTTTAATACTTCTGGCAAATGCCGCTCTCTAAATAGAACTTTAACACGTCTAATTTTGCCACAAGAACATGAAAACTGAACTTTTGCTTTAAAAACATTGTCGATAGATTTCTTTGAATTTATCATTTTTAAGTATAAGTCCATAGAACTTAGAAAAATAAAATTAAAACTTAAATATTAGAGGTAAAAATCGTTCAATATTAGGGCAACATGCAATAAATGAAAAAAGTTTAACCATTCTAAAACTAGAATGCAGAATGAGAGCAAAATTTAAGATGAACACAGTTTCAAGAACAATTTTTTGCTTTAGTAAATTACATTACATAGATAGGAAACAGCTGAAAAAACACCCTTTAAAACCAGCTTCTTCAACTTGTAGCAGCTGCTTCATCTCCTGAGCTACTTCTCATGCTACCCGATACGCTTTGATATCGCTGAGGAACAATAACATCTTCCTCATCGGAAAACTCATACCTATAGAGAGACGATATCATACATTTTAATTTAAAACTAATTCGAGCAATTGAAGAGTTTAGTGGAAGAACATGCTAAGTGACAAAAAGGTGAGAACGAGAAAATGAGCTTTAAAATTTTTAATGAACTTAGATACACTAAAAATGGCACTTACAAAAGGTGAATAATATACCTAACTGAAAGTTTATGAAATGGGAGAATCTTGTTATCTTAGGAGGGAATAATAGGTTCATTGGCACACAAATCTAAATTATTTCAAAAATGTCACGTAGGACGTTCTTCCACTAAACTGTTTAATTGGTTATAAAATTTACTGGGTCACTGGATAATGAGACAGTGCCCATTTATGATCCCATAGACATTGGGCTGGGGTGCTAATAATAGCCATTGTCCAATTCAAGTGGCTAGTTCTTTATATGAAGTCAAGTGGTTAGTTCAACGATCTACCTCCTATTAAAGAAATCTGGTACTCATTATAACCAACCCAGAAGGATGAAAGGCTGTGTTAGCCTTTCATCCTAGTTTTAGCGCAAATTATGACAAAATTTGGAATATCACACCTTAAAATACTTGAATCACCATAACTAAAACATCTGACTATTTCTTTCAACAAATGCAATTTTAATGAAACTTTATCAAATTAAATAATCTTTTTTAATTTCTTTAAAAAAATAGAACATAAGATAATGTTAAAATGCTTTAACTATATAGATTTAAAACATTGAATAAGAGGAATTATAATAAACATTAGTTAATCAAAATATAATATGCAGAAAAAACTCACCAAGGTTTATTGGAATTAATTTTCTTGCATTTTTTATTCTGAAAATCAAGAAAAATACAAAACACATTAGCTGAGGGATTTTCATGAATTAAAGTAATTTCATTACATTAAACTCATTTTGAAAAAAAAGGCTAATTAACTAATAAAAATCAATTAAAAAGATTTGCAACTTTCTACAGCAATTTAATGGTTATATTTATGATAGTGTTTAAAATGGATTATAAGTAGTGGAATTTTAATTGCAATAAACTTTAAATTAAATATTTAAATGCTATAGTCAATAATTTAAAAAAGAAACAAAACCTTCTAAAAGATCTAGAGAATAGTCTACTTCCCTATTACTTTAATACAGACTGAAGTTCTTAGTACAGAAAGACAAACAGACGAAAAAATAAAAGGTAGGTATCTGGAAATCATAGCTTTCTAACAAAAAAAAAAACCCTTTTAAAATCGGAAGATTAAAACTAGTATGGCAGACGGTCTCACAAAAGACAGACTGAAATAAATACAGACTGACAAAAAGTATGAAATATAGGTATTTGATGCCATATCTTTTTATTAAAAAAAATGAATTTCTGAAATTTAAAACTGTTGAAAGAATAATTTAAGAAGGACACATAATGTTGTTCTACTTTTTATGGAACTGCAGTATGATAAAATGAATTTTTAAACTTTTTTGAACAAAAAGACATAAAAGTATTTTGTACTTACTTTAGGTGTTTTATTTTCTATATTTAAAGAATCCTCTTTGATATTATGCTCTTCACTTGACTGTAAGTTAGTGACTTTCATTGCAGTCAAGTGTCCAGTTTCTTCAATCTTGCCCAACTGGCTAAGATAGCGTGTGCTCTCCGTCTTGGAGACGTCACTCGGTGGTGATAAGGCACTTTCTGTCTTTGATACTTCGCTTGGCGCCGGAGACTGCCGACCAGCAGTTGACGAACCCAGGACAGACACAGACAGCATCTCGTTGGATGCCGATGATGATTTGTTCAACGGAAAGTTCTCTTCTCCCCTCGATGGAGAATCCACACAGGATGCGGAAGATGCAGGCCTGAAGTGAGACTTGGGGACGGAAGAGTGCCACAGGTCGGGCGATCTCGAGTTGAGATAGGAGTTGTGGGACGATCCCTCGATGCAGGAGGAAGTCGAGGACTTTTGGATGCTGATGCTGACATCATCGTCCGAGTGGTCTTGCAAGTGTTCATCTTCGTCTATGTTTAAGGGAGGTGCCGGAGGTGGGTCTCGTCTAGGCGGCAGCAGAGTTTTCCTGCTGGAAATCGTGCTGTGATTCTGAAGACTGTTGCTTATAGGAGGGAAGAGGTTGCATTCAGGAGGAGGCCTCTCGCAGATGACAGGGGTTTCTTTCTCGAGCAATTTTTCTAGTTCGATAGGTAAACTTTCAAGATCATTATTTTTTGGTAGACTTTTTGTAGCTGGACAATTAGGAATAGGTGATAAGTGACTAGGAGATGGAACATTATCCGATAATGAAGTTCTTGAATAAGTTTCTCGAAATTCCTCGGGAGAGATTTCGTTTTTTAAGGATCTTGTAGTGCCTTTTGATTGCCATTTCCCCCTAAGAGCAAATTTGAATAGAAACCCTTTTTTCTTTAAAGTCTGACCTCCGTTGGTAACTTCAATATTTGATTGTCTTAAAACTCCAGATGCTTCTGCAGCACTAGAAAAACTTCTGTCAGCTTCCAAGCTTTCACTGTCTGTGCTAAAATTTAAGTTGTCTACCAAAATTGTATCAGATGAATCTTTTGAACATTTGGTTTTCTTTTCAATGGTTGAAAATGGAGAAAGCATCTTTTTCTTTTGTGTGCCTTTAATTAAATCGGGCTCTGATGAAAGTGCACATTCAATAACAATTTGGTCGCAGGAATATTTGTTGCTAGAATCGGAAGTGTGGTTCCCCGTATTTTCTGAAGATTTATCCTTTTCATGATTTGCATTACTTGTTTCAGCTTGAGCATTGTCAGCACTTGATGCATTTTGAGTAAAAATATTTTGCCTACCACCACTGCTGCTACTATGACTACCTGATGCTTTTGAATCTAATGAAGATGGTCTGCCAGAACTGGGAAGGATTTCTAAAGCAGAACTGGACGAGCTTTGTTCAGCTTCCTTTTCGGAATTTGAGTGCTTGGATAGTTTCTTCTTGTAACCTAAGAACTCTTCACTATCACTACTAGAGGGTTCCAAAACTTCAAGAACAGAACAAGTTTTGACAGACTGCCTTAAATTGGGATTTTGTTTAAAGAACATACGTAAGTTTACATCTCTATTGCTTGGTGGGCAAGGCGGAACAGCTTTTTTAGATACAGGTGAATTGAGCAAACTACTGTTTATTGTATCTTCTTGGTCCATGTCACACAGGGTATCAAGAGAAGCTGACTCTTTGCTAAATTTCTGCCTGGTATCCAAGAAAGGGACCGAAGTTTGTGGGAAGAGAGAATTTACAACATCTGGAGGTGATAGGTCAGGAAAATTCTTTTCAGGAGGTGAATCATCTTCATTTTCACTTTGGCTACTACTATCTGAAGACTCTGGAGTCGATGGTATTGGTGGACTTAGAGAATTGACTTTTTCCAATACATGTTTAAATTGAGATCTAAAAAAATAATTAAAGGAATACAATATGAAAGAACATTAACAAAATCTTCAAAGCTCAATCATCAAAACTGAATAGTTATGCAATCTAAATAAGCAACAGAATTGCAAGCTAGAATTTCAAATTAAGAAATGAAATTTCTTATAGATTACTTTAAATGACATGTATAATTTATCAACTAATTGAGTATGTTATTTTCTTTTTAAGTACAATACATACTTTAAAATATCCAAAGGTTTCTTCCTACTGTCTTGTAACTTTGTCTGCTTTCTTGATTTTTTCCATTTATTTTCAACCATTAGAAGCCTATGTTCTTCATCAGTCATTACAGTATCTAATAGTTGAGAATAATCATCCAGGTATTTGATGTTTTTGTCATTCACCCTTAAATTTTAAAAAAATAGTTTAGTATAAAACTGTAACTAAATTAAAATACCAATAAAAAGCATGTCTTAATCAGGGTTAAGCACAGATCTTCAATTGAAAAAATGATATTTTTTTTAGTGATATAGCGTGTAAATTAATAAAATTGCATGGAAATATTACTTGTTACCTAATTTAAAAAAAGATACTCTTATAGTATCCAACCCCTATTAAGACATGCTTGCTATAAAGTAATCTAGTAGTTATGAAAGCAATCAACGTGTTACATTACAAGATACGAATAATGTATTTTTAGTAAATGTAAAGTTAACAATAATTGGTTTCATGTAACTAGGTTCTTATCAAGTTAAAAAAAATCTTTTTGATATCTAAACTAATAACAAAGGCATTTTAAAGTACTTAAACATCACTATATTAAACTAAGGAATTTTCTAAGAAACATATGCAAATAAAGAAATTACCAGTCACTAGAGCCTGCACTATACTGCTGGGTTAAGCTTAGTCTGGAGTAGGATTGAACTAGTTCTTTTTGACGATGTTGCAATCGCTTAGTTAACGTTAGAAGCTGAAACATACAAAGTCAATTATTTATTGAAACTCATTTATGATTAATAAAGAGGATTTTTATGCTTAATAATATAATTGCTTACCTCCTTGAAATAGTTTTTCATTTCAGCATTTTCCTTTTGAAGACTGCAATGGATAAGGAAAAGCAAATAAAGTAAATAATTTTAATCAAATATTAGTAGGGAAATTCATCAAACAGTTTTATTTAAAATATAAACTAAATAAACAAACCACGTTGAATTAAGAAAAATGGCTAATTTTTAGAATGAGATGATTAAAAATCTTGTGTAAGCAGTTCTATAGGACAGTTATTGTACCAAGTAAACCTACTTGTTCCTACTTAAGTACAAAATATGTAAAAAAAAAGTTAGATACTTACTGCTGAATGTCTAAATGTTGTCGCAAGTTGAGAGATGCTAAATTGTAACAGGATTCCACAGCTATTAGGAAATCAGCACAATCATTTTTGCCATGTTTCAAGGCAAGGTCCAGAGGCTTCAGGCCGTGTTCATTTTTGCTTTTTATATTTCCAATTTGAAAAACTAAAGCCTACCAATAGTATGAAAATCAGATTAATTCAAGTAGACAACTTTCAGAATAAATCTTGATATAAAAGGAGAAAATTATTAAACAAAGACATGAAACATGTATATTCAATTGCAAATACAAATAAATATATAGACCTTTCAATTAATAAATAGCTACTGATCGGAAAAAAGGTCGGCAACCAGATTTCTGGATTTGGGTCTGACAATATTCACAAAGTAGTCGTTATCGGGTTAACAAAAATCCTGACTGCTTGTAAAAATTAAAAATTACTGGATTTTAGTATAACTTAATATATTTACCATAAAACACAGGTAAATAAACTTATTCATGCATGTATATAAGACAAACATACTTAATTGTTTCCCGCAATAGTACTTTCTACTGTCAGGCCAGAAAGAAAAGTCATTTAAAAACAAATAAGGTGTTTGAAATGCATATAAAATAGTTTATGAATATACAAGCATTAATGCTCCAAAACATTTTGCAAATTTAAGTTTTGCAAAAAAAATTCTAAATTAGAACAATTTAAATGAAGTTGAAAATTTACTAAGTTACTTAATGACTAGGTCAAATATATAGCAACAAAATTAAGTATTTTTATGATTAAATTATAAAAGACTCCTTAAAAGTCCCTAAACAACTGGTGTTTTTAAGTCAATATGAAATTCTTTAAGGCAGTTGGAAAGATATATTTCTTTTATTAAGTACAGTAGAGTCCCGTTTATCCGAAAGGTACAGGACTGAAGCACTTTCGGTTAATCGAGATTCCATAGGAATTTTCAGATAATCGGGAAACCACTTCACACCTAGAAAAACGCTGGAGAAGAGAAAATTTGAAGTTAGTGTTCGCATCATTCTTTTTGGCCAAAAAGGACCTATGAAGCGCTTCCTAATTCTGAGTCCAGCAATGCAGTATTTCGCTTATGGAAACTACCAAAAATCTTAGATCAGGCCCTTAGATCTAGATTCATAGAAGCGTAAGTCGAAAGCCACTACTTCAGACGTTCTCTTGTTTAAAAGATGACGGGACAGGTCTGCTTTAAAACGAACCAAAATTGAGTAGCAAAAAATTAAAATTACTGCATATTTTGAGAAATAAATCCAACTTTGTAAGTACATATTAATTATTTGTGCATTTCTTTATTTATGAGTATGCATTTCATATTTTAACAATATAAAAAAAATCTGGAGCCTTTCGGTTTAAGCCGAATTTCGGATAACCGGGATTCAGATAAAGAGGACTCTACTGTAAATGCAAACTATCCAACATTGATACTTTTCTTACTTTAACACAGTTGATGTGTCCATATTTAGCAGCAAAATGAACAGCTGTGTTCCCTTCTGAATCAGTAAGGCTTGCATCAAGATCTTGTGATACCATATAATTGAGGATCCATTCCACTGTTGCATACTATAAAATAAATTCGAAAGGAAAAGTAAATATATTTGTTTATGGATAATAAAAATGTCTTTTTTAGCAAAACTTAATAAATACTTTTAAAGGAGACAAATTTAGTTACTTAAAGGTAACTTTAGTGTATGCATGAAGTTCTATTACCAAATTATCTATTTGTTAAATTGTCCTTATAACTTAAAACAGAATTGCTACAAATTAATAAGCCATAAAAATGAATTTAAGTTTTTAATGAAAAGTTATAATCGATAAAAGATTCGACCACAGTTATCATTAAGAAACATAGTTATCACAGTGAAAGACATGTATAAATAATTCATAAGATATTTATCAAAACATAGTTGAACCCTCTGAGAGATACAAACATATAAACTTGTCACCTATAAATGTCAGGTTTTTCAGCAACACACGATTTTTACAAATTTATAATTCTTATAATTTTATTAGGGCTTAGTGGCAGTGCTTCAAATTGGCACCTCACAGGTTCGGGAATTGAGTCCCGAATTGGGCGAGGTTGACTCAGCCTTTCATCTCTCAAGTGGGTCGATAAAATGAGTACCAAGTATGCTTGGGAACTAACACTGGGGGTTCCACGTGAGACTGACCACCTTACCGGGACATATGCCTAGCACCCCAGAGCCCTTGGTCATGTAAGATAGAATGGGCACGGCAGGCCTTGGTCCACTAACGAGCTGTTGCGCTGAGGAATTTTTTAAAAATAATTTTATTAATTTTAAAATTTAAAGTAATTTAATTGCATTATTATTAATTATACAATTAAATTACTTTAAATAATTACTTTAATTATAATTATTCATTTTAGAATTTAAAGTATGGGGGAGTCATTTACAAACATCTGACATAAATACAATAACTTTTTTTCATAAATTAAATTTTCTATTAATACTGAAAATTTAAATCAAATGCTGTGAAAACAAGTACACATAAGTAAATTTGCTTTATCTCTCAGAGGGTTAAAACAGAGAAATATTTATTTAATCGTGTTACAATCCATCTTATTAAAATAAAATTAGACTAGGGACTATCAATGATTTTATTCATACTTTCATTAAATTTAAATCATTAATGGTATAGAAGTATGCAAAATTAGATGGTCACAAACACTACTAACTCATTTAAACTATTTGGAAATAATCGTTTGAGCGAATTTGTGTACTATGGTTAAGACGCAATCAAACAAAAAAAGAAATGTTTTGAACGGAATACAAAACCGGAAATAATTATTTAAAATACATTCTAGGATGCTTACCTGCCCATATTTGGCTGCAATATGCAACAGTGAGCGAGAACTGGACTGGGGTAACAGCTGATTTTTGCACACAGTATTATGTATAAGCCATTGAACAGCAAGAAGACTCCCATGCTAAAAACATTGATGGAAGAGCATACATTTTAAGAGGAATTTTAATATAAAATATTAGAACATTAACT
Source organism: Oedothorax gibbosus (assembly GCA_019343175.1). Taxonomy (NCBI): domain Eukaryota; kingdom Metazoa; phylum Arthropoda; class Arachnida; order Araneae; family Linyphiidae; genus Oedothorax; species Oedothorax gibbosus. The sequence continues at coordinate 46,000 of JAFNEN010001047.1, read as the reverse complement.
TAACATTATATAAATATTACTTAAAACATATTTTACAAAACTTTCAGACATTTTGACATCATTATTTAAAAAAATATATACGACATATTATAACTTTACCACTCAAAAACTTTAATTTTAATCCCAATTAAACTTAATAACTTAAATTACCTGTTCACATATCTTTAATATCACTTATTAATATCTGTAACATCCCAACACCAGCGTCATCCAGTCGCCCACATAACCGTTCCCACAGAAAATGTTTAGTCAGCAAATACTTAAACCGACCTTTTAATCCTTTCCCATCATCCCTAATTGGTCAGCTGAAGAACAAGCAATAATAATCTGTAGCTGTGACGCACTTTCTAATAAGACCTCTACAATTGAGGTTGTGTGTACTTTTTGGCGGACCAAGCTACGGCTCCGGAATCCGTCCTTTAAATACTCGAAATGATTTCTTTACTACGTTAAATATTTAATAAGAACTATAATAAAATCCATGGATATCCAAACTCTTTCCTTTATTAGAACTAACTTCAGAAAAAGTAAGCTCTTCTGAGTGGTAGTTGTTTTGATATCAACACACGCATATAAATACATACTTTTACAGCAAGAGAAGCAGGAGAAAATCCATTTTTGTTTTCATCTTTGAGAGCTTCAGCATGATGTGGGTTATATGAACACAACCAGTTTAAGCATTCAAAGTTATTGTGAACAGCGCAAATGTGCCATAAATTATTTCCATGATCATCAGATAAATTTCTAACAAGAGCAGGATCAATTTCTGTTAAGTATAGTTTCTAAAAAAAATTTTAAATATAGGCATTATTATAATATTTCTCTAAAAACTTACTTAAACAAAAAGCAGAAATATTACATTATTATTCTGCTATTCTAGAACTAAAAGTAAACCTAATTATTTCTAAATGTTTTTTAGAATATCCTTCAGAAATTTACTAAAACAAATAACATATTTACAAGTGACAAATTCGAGTAAGCTAGATGATTGAACATGCGTTAATTAGTTATATTTTCAATGCTAACTTACTTAATACTTAACTTATTTTTAATACTTTTTCAAAATATTAATTGGTGCAATTATTTCATAAAAAAAACTTTGAGCTTTATTATTTCCTTTTGAATGAAGATGATATTAAGATGTTCAGACAAAAGTATGAGAAAACGGCAATATCTTCAGACTTTTGCGATGACAAAAATAAACGTAGTATTATAAACGTTTATAAAATTTTAATTTTACTCTAAATTCATAACTAATACCTCATTTAAACGTTATAATTTGTAACTCATATTGTGATATTCAGTCTTTATGAAAAGCTGATGGCTTAACATTACAGGAAATAAAATTGTGCAGCCCTATTGTTGTAGCTATAAAAGCGCATATACTTTGTTACACTGCAAAAAGGTTCTCCCTAATAAAACGAATATCCTATTACACTGTAAAGTTGTTTTTCTTACTAAAACGAACACTTTGTTGCACTATAACTTTTTTTCTTACTAAAATGAATATCTTTTTGCACTGAGAAGCTGTTTTCTTTGGAAAAACGAATACTTTCTCGTACTGTAAAACTGTTTTCTCTACTAAAATAAGTACCTTGCTACAAAAGCGGATTGTGCTTTGTTTATTTAAATGTAAAGTAATGTGGCTAAGTTTGTTGGTGTACAATTTACAAATAAACTTTACAAGTAATAGTTTTGGTTGACCGCTGGTCTTAATTTTCAAAATAAGCATCGATTTCCCCCCTATAATTTTTGTTTACTGTACCTCTGGTGAGGGATATGGTATAACAAATAACTTTTATAAAAAAAGAACATGCTAAATTCATCTGATTAATTAATTTTATACAAAGTCAAGGAAATCAATGCATTCATTAAAAAATTAACGATTTGAGATCTGGTCATCTAATTTTATCATCTTTTTATAATCATTTTCATTTATTCCTCAACTTCAGGCAAATGCCTCAAATTTTGCAATAATTTTAATGGGAATATTTCTTATGATGTCACGATCTCCGATTTCATTGGTTGTTTTGTTTTCTTTGACAAAATGTTGAAACAAGCTCATTGGTCTTTTATAACGTCACGCGCCCCGAACTACGATTTCATTGGTTGTTTTGTTTTCTTTGACAAAGTGTTGAAACAAGCCCTTTGGTGGCATATTAAAAGAAAAATAATAATTTTTAATTTAATAAATTTTAGGAATTAGTGTAGCATTTTTTAGCATCAAAAGTATAAATGTATAACACGTATGTATAACAAAAATATAACACGATCGATTACTATCCAGGACATAAACTTTATGTACTTTAAAAGGGTCCCTTTAAAAGGGTTATAAACAGTTGGAATTGAAATTTATCAATGCGTGTTATTATGCGTGATAAATTTCTAAATTAAAACACACAAGACGCATTATAACAATGACATAATTTGATCCACGCGACATATCTTAATGTTATAAGTTTTTTATTTAAATCGGATCTAAATTCCTGAGAGTAAGCTGTAAGCATAACTTTATTTGATTATTCTGATTTTGTATTCAAGTATTTGGGGGACTTATTATTCCTAATTAGTAATTAATATATTAAGTTGCTTCTCCAGCACGCTTCTCTAACACGCAAATTATGCATTAAAAATTTTAAAAAAAAAAACCCAATTCGACCATGTGTTTAAATGATCTGTTTCTTTCAATTCGGAAAATTAAAAATGCTATATATTTTATAGACATCTGTATTTTGCATACATTGTTAAAACAATTGTGCCTTTATTATGATCTCTCAACATTTATGAGCTTCTAGTACGGAACTATTTAAAACAAAGCCTATATTTTCAAGACGATTTGCAAATTTTAAACAAAGTACAGTATGTAGTATATTTATGAATTCAAAAGAATGTACTACTTACCAGTTGATCAACATCACCCTTCTTGGAGGCCGTAAACACTGCTTGAATCCAATCAGGAACGGAGGTTTTTGATCGATTTTTAAAGATAGCTGGTTTAGATGTCGGCTTAGTATATGAATCAGCAACGGTGAGGAGGCTTTTAGACTTCACTTTAGGTGTAAATTCCAATCTATTGTGTCTAAGAGGTGCCCAATGGACAGGAGGATCCTTGACCTCACTGTCCGAAAAACACAAGCGAAAGGAATCGTCATCATTCTGTTTCTCTCTGATGTGCCTCCGATTACGATTTTCTTCCTCCAGGACATTTGAAGCCACGGCTTTGCGAAGATATTTTAAAGTCCTTTTTAGTGAACTGCATGGCAGCGTGTTGTCCTCCAATGGAGAATACACAGAAGTAAAAGAATCACTTTCAGTTCGAATAGGAGAAGTGAACGCTGATCTTTTAACCGCACTCGAAGCGTCAATAGGGGCTGTTTTGGATGTTGGAATGAAATTGTTTGACGGCAGTCCACAATTTCTTCTGGGAACCGATTGACGAGCATGCCTAGCCTTAGGTTTGTGCAAGTAGCGATTTAATACAGCAGATTCACTCACAGCAGATGAAAATCCGCCCTCGTCTTCTCTATCGGTGGCACCAGAAGCTAATTCACTAAGAGTGTCAATTATAGAAACCGTTTTTACTTTTCCTGTACTTCTCAAATGCCTTCTAGGTACATTAATAGGAATATCATAATAGTTTAGAAGACCCAATTCATTGTCATCAAGAATAAACTCTTCCAGCATTTTATTATTCCGATAGGAAACATTGGGCATGTGGTTGTCAGGCCATTTTTTGTCGTACTGTTGTGGTTCCCTTGTACATGGGTTAGGTAGACATTTGTTTCTCCTTTGCCAGTCCTAAAAACGAAGGAAAAGTGCCGATAAACACATGAACTTGAGTATATCAAAGAAATTATTTAACTATTTTCTAGCAGTAAGACGGCAGATTTCTTATTTCACAAATTAAATTAGAAATAAGATGCCATAAAAATAATTAAATTTAACTAAACTAAGTGTAAATATCAAGTACTTATGCACGTACCGAAATATTGTTTTCTGGCCATAAGCAATGGCATTGCACTAATCCATTTTTGAGGCAACAATCGGAAGAGTACTTTCCATGGTTTGTAGTATGTTTGTTACTTTGCCTGTCACCAGAAAGTATCCTTCTTTCCCCTAAAAATAAACAAAAAAGTATTTCCAACTTTATAAACAATGAAAGCACTAAACCTATTTTCGAATCGTTTAGTTATAAAAGGCCCAAGGATGGAATATAAATGAAATTTTAAAATAATTGTGAAATAGGTTTTTAAAGATAAGCTTTTCTAATTCCAGCAAGCATTAATTTGCACAAGTAATTCACAAAGTTTACATTAAAGCATAAGTATCAATGTTGGATGTTTAAAGTAAGTTACTACCAATGAAGGGGGCCATTTAAAGTCTAGATTTGAATATGTAAAATGGAATTCCAGCAATAATAAGAATTTTTTACACTTCGCAATGCCAGCACCAAACTAATGACGAGAGGACGAATGTAATACTGGAAAAATCGCCATTAGCATTACACGAATTCGAGGATTACTTCAAGGAATATGTTCATCTGAACTTTCACCTGCAGAAGATCCGATATGGCCGAGGCATAAACAAAGGAATGTGAAGGGCACGTGGGCAGCAATTAGGCAGGGGGAAGAAACGCAGCCGCTTGTAAAATATTTACCCCCGCAATGTCAGCGCATGAAAAGTAAGGAACGTTAATGGCCGCGAAGTGGAGATCATTGCATTTCGATTAAAGAACTCGAGAGAGCACGCTCTCCAACATCTTTTTTATATATAGGATATAAGATGGAGGGGGGAGGTTATAGACAATCATTAGTAAACCTCAGTTTGATGTTTCCCTATATTTCGCGATTTTTCCATCTTTCTTTTCTTTAAAATCCTTTATTTTCTTTAATTAAATAGTTATTTGTTTCAAATTTTATTTTTTTACTAACACTAGTTTAATGATAATAATCTATATATATATATATAAATAAAAGAAAGTCGTGTTAGTAAGACCATTTATAACTCAAGAACGGCTAAACGGATTTGGCTGAAAATTGGTGGGGAGATAGCTTAGAACCAGGAATAGGCTATAGGATACTTTTTATTCGAACCCAAACGGTTGTAGGAGTGCAAAACGTGAGCCAATTTCCCCATAGGAATAACATTGTAAGATTATCAGTATTTTATTTGTTGATTTTAAATCTCTTTATTTTTTTATGGTGGATCAGATTTCCCCCACTAGATTTTAATAACGTTTCCGAATTTAATTTAATTGATGTTTACAAATGGTAAGAAATGATGATATGGAGGAATATAGGTTAACCTAAAGAATCGTGGCCGGATTTGGCGAATTTTCAAAAATGTCGCCAAGTCGAAGTGATAACAAACCCCTGCACTTGCCGAGATGGTTACCATCTCGAAATGACCAAATATACTACCTAATTTCAAAATGGCCGACCTAAAACAGCGGAAAGATTCATTAAATTGCAGAACAGATTTATAAAAAAGTTAATTTTTAAAATGACGAAGAATTGATTTAAAAAAAAGTTTAGTTTAGTTTGAATTATCGTCGCACTAGAGCTACACGAGAGCTATTGGCGAAGGGAGTCGTATTTTAGAACCACATAAAAAAAAGTAAATAATTATTTAAAATCAGTAAACATCTAATTAATAAAATATTAGTTAAGAAAACTTCAGAATAAATTATATGCGTTTAAGATTTAAATAGATTAACATTTAGAAATTGTCAATGCAATTGCTAATTTCGCCAAAGGTTGCCATCGGGGTTACCAGATTTGGCGTAAAATTGCCTGCTATGATTCTTTAGGTTAACCGGAATATATTCGGCATAAATAAGGAATTTGTACTTTATAAAACTTTTCCAACCATACAAGAAGATGAATGTCCGTTTTTTTTCTGATGTTAAGATGGCGTAACGGTCGATTGAATTTTGGCATTGGCGGCTTTTGGCGAAGTTGAAAATTTAACGTAGGGTAGCTATTCCCATCCAGTTGTATGGGTTAGGGTTAGTTTGAATTATCGTCGTATTAAAGCTACATACGAGTGCTATTGGAAACGGGATTCGTAATTTAGAACCACAGTCAAGTTACGAGCCGACACGTGAGTAGGTACCCAATGCAACTTTTAAGGGCGACATCGTACGCAGCGTTGGGAATTTGGAGGATATTTAAAGTGCCCTTCCTCTACGGGGTATTATTCGTCGGACATTTTTTGGCTGCACGAGCCGTTCATAGGTCTGCAGTTATTTTGGCGATGCCCGGACCTGAACCTGGGACCCACCGCATGCAAGACGAAAGTCTTTACCGACTGGGTCCCCCAACCCTATCGAGTTGTATGAAATATGAAGTGGAATGTTTACCACATTTGGGCAGTTTCGTTTTGCGCTAATTGTGAAATAGAAACAGGCCATTATATCATATAGCTGTTCTGGCAATTTGAATAGGGGCCTATGGGAAAGCCCTCAAACTCTAAAAAAAACAAGGGTCTGGATAAAATCAACCCCTCATATCAGAATGGGAGGAGATTATAATATCCTGATGGAGTGGACCACAGTGGAGGGATCAATTGGTATAAAATAAAAGTTTACATAAAAAAACCCTACTAATTAGGGTTATTAAGGGTGCACCCGTGCAACGCCGGGTTTACAAAGCTAGTAATAATAATAAAAACGAACAGTTTTTATAGGACGGCTTGATCCATCTGGTGGCCCGTAGTTCAGAAAGGTAAAGCAAATATTTTAAAGAAAAACCCTAAAACATGCAGTTAAATAAAGTTTTTTTTTTTGTATTCGTATTAAAAATATTTCACCCTTTATCATCTAAATTGTAAAGAAAGTTCAGTTCAATAGGCACGGTTAAGAATTCATCTTTAAAGAGGTACTAGTATTACATAAACGCTAACAAGACTACTTATACTATATGGAATGCAAAATATGGACTAGTTTGACTGGATTAAAAAAAACGCGCTTAAGAGAAAAATAGACTATTCTAATTAAGTTAAATTCATCGATGTATTTTGACATTATCATAATAATCGTAGTATAGTAGCATGATTTCGGTATTTAATATTCATCGGCAGAAACGAGAACAAACCAAAAACTATGTACGATAAATAAAGAAGCTCATCCCACAAATTGATCTGCAGTGTTTTCGTAAGAACTCTCATATGAAATCGTCAATGACAAACTCGGCCTATTTTTTGGGAAAGGGTGCACATCTTTGCAGCTGATCGCTAAAGTGACTCTGCAGAAGATAGATATGTCTCGAGATGCATTCCTGAGTTAAATGCTTAAACGAATATAACTGCAAATTTGGGGCCACACATGTCAAACAATACACGATACCACAGAAATATGAGAAAAATGCGAGTGGTAACGCAAAGCCATTATCAGATAATGAGGAGGATAATAAGAGAACCACGGGTGAAGTCGTGAGCCAAAATCCAGTATCATAAAGTCATGTTCGTGATGATCACGCTATTTACAAGATTTCCCCCCCATCCCACTCGCGCAAAAAAGGCAAGCGAAAGCACTTACGGGCTCTTTCTTTGTTACATAACACCCCGCAAGATATATACTCTAACAAATCAGGAATACAGCACATTTTCGAAGGATACCATTTTTTCTCTCAGCTGTAATTTGGAATACAGAGATTCTAAAACCGATACATAAAGTAAAGTTTTAAGAAGGACCCCCAACTCTTTGAAGAACGTTGCCCTCTAATATTATAACGAATGAAACAAACTAACACTAAACTATCATTGCTGCAATTGACTTCTTTTTAGTTGTTGACGAGGCGAAGATATCGGTGGCCCACTGCTCACCGTCAGTGTAAATGAGAGTAAATCAATACTTTTAAATCAATAGATACAGATAAATCAATAATTTTAAATAAATTTAAATCAATAGAACAGATATAGAGGAATTTATTGTTTAGATTTCTTCAACTATCTGCAACTTTAAAATTTATTTTTTTTAAAAGAAAGAGTGCCATAAAATTTAATTTCCCCTTAACAGAAACAACTATTACATATTCAAAAAGTTATTAGAGAGGCGAGAGAGTGATCATTGTCGTTGTTTAACAATATCTGTCTGATTTCAAGTATTTTATACCACTCTATACATGCTTATCATATGGAAAGAAAACTAAACCTTTACAAAACTTTTTTTAGGGGGGGGGGGGGTATATTAATTTCAATCTTTCATTGGTTACACGAAAATTTGGGTATTATGCTATTTTCGAGAGATCACCTACAACAGAAAATTCGCGTGATTTTGAAACACCAGTGTAGCTAAAGTTCACTTGCAAGGTCGCAAAAATGTTAATACTAGTATAAGTTTCAATCGCGATTTGCGAGTAAACTCACCACAAGATAAAGCATTAACAATGTCTCCAATGTCATCCAAATCTTCAGTTCCCAGCCCCCTACTACGGCCAGATTGATTCTAAGAGCAAAATATGGATTTATGATTAATAATTCTTAATTTCTAATTAGCCACAATTACATAAAAATATTAACGCTGTATTACTTACCTTGGCAGTTGTTGATCGAGGAGGCTGGGACCAACAGTTTCCCGCCCTTTCATTTCGAGCCATTAGTGGGGGCAACTGAACCTGAAATTAAATTACATTAAAATATCTAACAGCATTATACAGTTAAATGAATTGTCTTTTGTTGATTGGATAGCATTTTCTGTTATTTTCTAGCAATATGATCTGCGATTGAGTGCAGAAAAATAAATGATCTATGACAATATTTTTCAGATACTGAAATCAAAATTTAATTTAGAATAAGAAAAACCAATAAAAACTAATATACGACTTTAAATCCGCATGCAACTTTATAATTTAAACCATAACATGCAAAATTCCCAAAATGAAACGTTCCAAAAATTTTCCAGTCAAGAAAAAGCTTAGTCTTGAGACAACGACGGGAATATTGATTTTTTTTCTTCACATAAAATATCTAAATGCTACTTCTCTAAACATCAACGTGATTGTTCAACATCGCATCAGTTTCAACTTAGTTTTATTTATTACAGGTTAGAATTTATTTATTCTTTCCAAAATAAAATTTTAAAAATTCCTGTTCATTTCCAAGAACTGGTTTCAAAATAACATTTTGTTCATCCTATTACTCCTGCCCAAAGAAGGTTGAGTTTAAATTCGCGATATAAAAACAGTTTTTCGATTATTATACACACCTTTGAAAATATTAAAATAAAAGAAAATACTGTAGAAATACTGAAATAACTTTAATTCTACAATTTAAAAAATCTGTCTCCCAGAACTGAATCATGCCCACATATATAGGGCCTTGAAGGAAAACTGAAAAAAAGAAGCTTACGAAAAAATTCTATCATTGTCAGAGCTGTACTTAAAATTGAAAAATTATGAATTATGCCGGAATTTTAAAAATATATTTTACTTTAAGAAAGAATTTAAATTTAGAAGTCATTAAGGTGTGGGTATAAAAATGGTATAATGTAATACATTTGTTTGTTACTGTCCTTTAAAGTAACTGTCTTATTTTAGTTTCTTGAATTTAAGTGTTATATGATGTTCAAATTAAGAGTTTTTAATTAAAAAAAAATATTATATATTATTTTTTTAAAAGTTATATAATGTTCTTAGATTGTGGTCAGATAACGATAACATCCGTTCTCTCCATGCTACTCAATTGAGTCAATTTTTTGTTTGCTATTTAAAAAATAAAAAATATGACTGGAAGTCACATAGTATGGTGTCCTTCAGTTTGAAATAAAAAATATGACAAAATATGAAGTTAAGGTCACTTCATGTGCGCCATAGGAAAGACGCAAATAACAAAAGTACTGAAGAAGAAGAAAACCAATCGCATTCTTTCGAACATCCAAGGAAATATGCGATTTCATTCATATACAATAATCGATATAAGATAGCAATTAAAACCTGCTAGGAATGTTTTATTCATAAATTCTAGTTCTACTATTCAACCTTCCCTGCCCTCTTCCAACCGCGCCAGGTATACCAGATACAGAATAGGGAGGTGCCACATTATGCAAGAGTGGACTTTTCAAGGCCAACCGTTCACTTAGAAATGAGAAAGTAATTTGGCCACAAAAATGCCTTAGCTGGATCTCCAGGGAAATAAGAAAACAAATATGGTGAGGCGCATACTTTCTTGAGAGAGAGCGGATAAAGTAAAAATGGCAGATATACATCACAGAAAGGGGAATAGGGCATTGTATTATGCATCTTCCTCTACCCCTCCCCCACGAAATTCCCGACCTGTAACTACGGCTTCAAATCTTTGAAGTGAGCGTTGCGGAATGAGGGACATTCCTCACATTGCTGATTGCAATATAAATTAATATCCAACGATCAAACTCAACTGCACATACGTATTTTAAGTTAAGCCGAAATTTTATCGAACTTCTGACATTATTTGAGTAGGGTGACCAGACATATTGCATTTGGCAGTACAGTACTATGTTTCCTTGCCTTTTTAGCTTCCACACTACGTTTATAATGTAAAAAAGTATTATTATCGTTCAGTCCGTCTGTCTGTCCGTCTGTCAAACACTTTCATAGCCCAAACTAGAAAAGCTACAGACAAGTGTGATACGTCAAAAAATTCAGCGCATCGAAATTAGAATACATGGAAAATTTCAGAAAAGAATTCGAAGTACTTCAATTATTTAAAAAACTGCAAAATTTAATGCTTATTTAAAAAGCATAAGAAGCCATTTTTATTAGAATTAAATCACCATTGCCATCGCAACAATCGCTCGAGAAAATTTAATTCTTTTAGACAATAAATTAAAATAAATTTATTTTTGCGACATCGGATATATTTCACTACGAGATTCTTTGTACGTTGATATGAAATGTTTTAATTCTATTTAAAAGCGAGGAATATTACATTTTTATTCTTTGAAATATAAATTAATTTTTGCAAACAATAAGTAATATTTATTGAATCTTCGAAATAAAATTTAAATGAAACTAGCCAAATTTATTTATTCAATATTTGCACTGTTGCCATTTCGTTAAACGTACGAGAAACTTTATTTAAAATAAAAATAAAAACTTTTGAAAGAATATTTATTTATGTGATATAATTCAGTTTGGATTGTTGAAAAATCACAATAGAGATTTGATGTTTCATTATATATGTATGAAAAAAGATGCATAAAGAATTCTAACTTTGCATAAAGAATATGCAAAGTTTCGCTTTTATTTTTAACGCATTAATTTTATTAATTTATTTTTCGAACTGTAAACTGGTGGCTACTAAAAGATATTTATTAAAAAAATATATCATTCTTCGAACTTAGATTAATTATTAAATATGCAAAAGAAGATTAAATTAAAGAAATTAGTTAATTTTGGAATTACAACTAGCTAAAGGCGCTGTTTGGCGAATTTCTTTCTGTGGTGTATTAATAGTGTTTCCTGTTAAGCACAAATGTTGTGTGGAAGCGGTTTAAGTGACAGATTCTGTAACAAACCAACTTGTTTTTTTAAACGATCTATATAAAATAAAACTTAAAATGTCCTTGATTCGGATTCTGTCCTGCGAAATATCATGCATTTTTAGCGCAGATTAAAATTTAACAAAATATGCATTCATTGTAATTTTTGTTTAAAAGGTTATAGAGGACAAAGGAGTCAGATCCAAAAGTATCAAAAACGGCCCAGCGATATTAATAACCTTCGAGGGTTGATATGCATTTATTTTTTGGAAGAATACATAGCAAATCACACATTGCGCGGGGAGATTCGTCATTTTTCCGCGCAAGGTATGAATATAAAAATATGCTTCTTATAATTAAAATCGATTGGCAGTTTTTCTGTACGCTGACTATTATAAAAGGAAAACAAATTTTACAGAACACTTGCTTTAAATTTTTCTAATCTTATTCAAAATGAACTTGCAAAATGACTTGTAATCATTTGAAACTCTATTTTATGGAATTTTCGAGAACATCACATTTGTAGGAAGCTTTATACCATTCTTTTTTTATTCGAAGGAATTTTAAAAATGACAAGTTGGTTATTGACATAGTGGACATTTCTGTTCATTTTTACCCCCCTATCAAAATATATACTTTTAAAAAGTTATTCTTATTATTTCGTTTGAAAAGTGTATAGAAACACAGTACCCCTCACTATTTCCGTTCTAACTGTCCGATTTTCAACTATGTTTTATATTTTTTATTGTCTGTCCGTGCTCCCCTTCATCAACTTCCTAGTGTAATTACATTTCCATTCTTTTTTTTTGTCTATTTGAAAGACTACATCAGTGCCCCCACACCTTGTCTGCCCTATAAGAATTTCAGTAAGCATTACAAATAAAGGGAAAATAGGTTGTTTTAGTTCTTTAAAAACTTTGTTTTTTATTATTGTTATTAAGAAGGGGGTATAAATGTATTGCGTTAGTATTGAAAATGTCACTCTATGCATAATAAAATTATTTTTCTTGAACATTGAAAAAGCGGAATAGCCTAATAATATTTAATACTGTTATTATATGAACTTGATAGCCCACCCCGAAGGGCCACCGTCAAGATATCATTACAATTGATTTGAATGTCCAAAAACCTATAAAATTTTCCCATTAATAATCCCGTATCATGGAAGAGAAAAGAAACACTTGACTTATTTTTAGAACAAAAAGATGTGAAGATATTTAGTTGGTACATATTACGTTGAGAATGACCAAGAATTAAGAGAAAAGTTGACGGTAAAGAAGTAAGAAAGAAAATTGTTCGAGATCTCCAAAGCGAAAACATCAATATTGCGTTCGCTTAATTATAAACAACTTATTTCAATTTTCATGAATAATGCACTTGAAACTTTTTACGTTAGAAAAAATTATATATCAATCTCTTTTAAAGCCATTACGGTTTTCTTGCTTATACTATATCCACTACATAATCCAGTGGTGCTGAAACGTTTTTTTTTTAAATATTATAAACGCTTTTAAGATTCCGTGGTAAATGCGCTATTTGTAGTTCACCCCTGCCTGCACAAGAGTCCCAGAAGGGGGGGGGGGGGGGGGCAAAAAAATACTCCAATGCAAGAGCGCGCGCGAATCCACGTGCCTCGCATACCACAAGTAACTTACCTACCTCGAGGGCGCCCGTAACAGGAATAGCGGCTGCAACCAGTAACCGAGCGTTTTTTTTTTGTTTTTATTATTATGATTCTTCCGCAGTTTCATCACAAATGCCTCCTCACCTCCAAACTGTATTTAGAGACGTTTTCCTTCTTCAAACACAATCGGAATTTTTCCGATAGACGGAGAAATATTTCGCGAAGAAGTAATATTTTTTTTTTAAATTGAATTTCTCATATTATTGAAATCAGTTATAGTCTGGTTCTAAAAGTTTCTACGATTAAAATACTTTTGAAATTATTTGCCGATTAACTAGATGCAGAATACTAGTTTATAAAGCACGATATGTAGGAGGGAAAATAAATAATTCGTTTTTTAAAGTTTGTTGTAATTTTGAATGACATAACAAAAATTTCGAAATTTTTTGAAAAAGAATTCTTTAAAAAATCTTAAATTTTACTATTTTATTTAAAGATAACAACGAATTTCTAAATGTTTTAAAAAAAGAATTAGATTAGCGTTTGTGTGATTTAATTTGTTAGTTAATTTCTCCATTCTAACCTTAACCTCATAAACGAGCACATATTATATAGGTACAAACGTCAAATTTATGAAAATTTTGATAGAAAAGCTCCAAACAGATAGTGTTACAGTTGCTACTATTACATGCATTGCATAAAAGGAATTTGAAGTCCGAAATCAAATTAACTATGAACATCAGAAAAGCTACGTTTTTAATAGAAATCCCATGAAGGAGATGCAAACATGAAAGAAAAAAAATGAATTGTACAATAGTATATAGTCCCGAAAGTGTCACCCATAGATCTAATTCATTAATTTAGATTGAAAAATTTCTGTGAAAGCATTTTTTCAAAAAGTCATTTTTCATCAATTAAAAAAAATCGCAATATAATAACAGAATAAACAAAATTTGAAGATAAAATATTGTCCAGTTATTTAATTACTAAAAAATGCTGACAAAAATTTAAAAATAGGTAGCTATCTACCAACAGTTATGGTTATTTTAAAACTTTAATTGATTAATAATTAAATAGCCAGATATTTTCGCTTCAAATTTGTTTTATGTAAGTGTTTATGAGATTTTCATACCTAATGAAAAAGGACTCAAATTTTAACGCAATACATTTGCAGAAATTAGGATTTTTAATGTCTATGGGACTGACCATCACTAGCAACTGAAAACTCTTAAAATGTGATCCTTTTTTTGTCACTTTAGGCAAGTTACATACTTAAGAAACCTTATGTAATAACGTAAAACTATTTTTCTGTATCTTTTTTAATGAAATTTCCGCCCATAAAATATTAAGGTTTAGGTAAAATTTTGGAAAACGTTTTTACTTCTCAATTTCTTTTACTTAACACTTAAATTTACGACTTAGAAAATGTAATTAATAAAAATATAGAGGAATTTAATGAACTTTGGGAATTTGTTGATAATTTTTCTGAATTCTAAACCTTTTTGAAGGACTGTAAGATACAATTTACTTTTCATTAAAAAAATATATTAAGTACTAGATAAAGCATTTATCTACAACATTTGATTGAAATTAAATGTATCTGGTTAATTTAGTTAGAAACCAGCTACCCGTCGTTCTTCGGGTGGTCATGGAAGAGAACATGTATATAGATATTTTGAAAGTTTGTTTACGGCAGTCAGTACTAGGGTAAAGAGCCCTGCTGTAGCAATACCTTAGGTTTCTATACTACCATATTTACACCCCCGCTATTCATATATTAAATGAAAAAAAAATTGAAAAAAAAAATGAGATATCATTAAAAATAAAAAAATCGGGAAAAAATGAAGCTCATGTCAAGCCTTTACCGATTTGGCAAACCCTTACCGAAAACCCCGAAATAGGTTTAAAGTCATTATCTTAACTACATTTTTTTTAAAACTAAGTTTGCCGACGAATATAACACAAGAAATGTCATAGTGTTTGTGGAAAATTAACACAAATTAAATAAAAAAAACTTATCTCAAAAATTTATTTTAAATGCTCCAACATTTTTATATCCATTTGGTATACTAGTTTTGTCAGATAGTAGCATAAATTGCATTTTTTTAATAAAAAAAAGCTAATTTCTAACTAGTCATACTAGGGACAGAAAATAAAAGAACCAGTCTCTAGAACAGCATAACTTTGATTTTTATGTGAATGTGTGGAAAATGAAGATTTTTTAGAATATTTCCATTTTTCGTAACTTTAAAGCGGACACAAAGAATCGCCCAGGAAATTTGGAATTTAATACAGCTGATTCTTTATGCCATTTTGTAATCTTGCTTTCAAAAATCAATGATGCCGGTCAATTTTGAGAAATAAGATAGAGGGAGAGAAAAATTTAATAAATACCAGTCATTGTGATTTCTGCTCTCCGATCCAAAAACTGTTTAATACTAAAAGTTAAAAACTTAAATATGAAGTGTTTTTTTTATGCAACAAACATATTTCCAATTTTTTCTTTTAATTAAGTGTATCTTAGAAACTTCCAGCACCGACAAATAAAAAAGTTGACTTTCAAAAGATCCAAAAAAGCATCCTTAATAGATCCTTAAAGATCAGTGAAACCTTCACGATCAGTTTAGCAGACATTTCAAACTTAGATCGGAAATCATCAAACCAGTAAAAAGATATTTAAATTGTGAAACCCTGAGCACATGCAAATTGAAAAGCCTTGGATATTGAATAGCTCTCGATAGAAAAATGAAAACTCACTTTTTAGAAAACTTTAAAATATGCAAATGTTCAATTCTAACGGACCGGACGTATAAAATGAAGAGCTTAGTGGAAGAACGTGCTAAGTGACAAAAAGGTGAAAACGAGAAAATAAGCGTTAAAGTTTTTCGTTTGCACTCAGATCTGTTGTAAACGGTTCTTGCAAACGTTAAAAAAATATACTTAACATTAAGTTTATGAAAAAAAGGGAATCTTTCTATATTTTTAAGGGATGGAATAATATGTTCATTGACACATAAATCTCAATTTTTTCAAAAATGTCACTTGTTAAACAATAATGATAACAGCTTCTAGAACGAAGAATTTTTTTTACATCCAACAACCATGAGATAGTTATTATTTTTAAGTTAAAGCATTTTAAAATACATTTTTTGGACTTCATAAATCGAAATTCAACATACATGGGTTAAAAATATATATTTTAATCATTTTAAAATAATTTTTACTCCGAGAGATTCATTTTTTGTGATGAGCAATTTTTTACGGTCGACACGGCGGAAACGACCAAATTCCGATCCGAAAACTGTTTAATACTAAATTTTAAAGACATACATATATAAAGTGTGTTTTACGCAACAAACCTATTTCCAACGTTTTTAAGTTAAGTTTATTTTAGAAACTACCAGGGCCAACAAATAAAAAAATTAACTTAACATAAAAAATGGTTAAGATATAGGACAGTGGTCGGCAACCATTTTAATTAAGAGTGCTAAAATGTTAGTTTTTTTTAGAAATTTTGGTGATGTTTGCGGGCACACCTATTCTTTTTGGGAGAGGGAAGGGTTAAGAGAAAAGCGTAAAAATACTCAATAGGTAAAAATTGAATCCTCAACACTGATCAGTATTTATGTTCATAAATTATTCAAAAAATATTTTTAACAAAAATATATTCGCAAACTTGTTTGAAAGTACAAGATTAAAACCCCCAGATAATTACTACACACTTGGGAGAAATAATCGAATTAAGAAATGTATACATGATAATTCGAAATAAAGGTAAAAGATTGTTTGAATTTGAAGATTTAAAATATTTGTCTACTTATGAAATTACCTAAGAAAATTTTGCAAATTATCACTCATAATTCCCTTCAGTCTCTTTCATTTATCGCTCATTGCAATAAATGCCTAAGTGATTAACTATAATTAAATTTTGGATTTTGGTACTCATGTATAATTATTCATCAGCCAAAATACGAGGACAAAGTTTTAGTCGAAACATTTTGGTTTTAGATTAAACACTACGTTGTTCGTTTATAACGTAAAAGATGGAAGCTTTTATAATGGCTATGTATAAGTTTCTCAAGCGATTGTTGTGAATAGCAATGGGGAATTAATTCTAATAAAAAAAGGCTTCTATGCTTTTTAAATGAGCATTAAATTTTGCAGTGTTTTTTAATAATTGTAGTACTTCGAATCAGAATTTTTTTCTGAGATTTTCAATGTCTTCTTATTTCGATGCGCTGAATTTTTTGACGTACTACACTTGCCCGTGGGTGACGGACGGACTGAACGAGTATATTACCTTCCACTTTTTACGTTATAAACGTAGTGTGGAATCTAATATTATGCCTGCTTTTAACAGTAAAATAATATAATGACTTGTGCCTTTATCTTTATTTCTTAAATGTTCGTATTAGATGTTTAGAAAGAGGCAAAAGGCATTATATTTTTTCACTTTAAAAAGCACCCATACTTTTTTTCATTTACATTTAAACATGTATCTATGAATAATGACGTTTTAATACTATTTATTTTTTTTGATGATATATCTTTTTCGTAGTTTTCTCTTTTTAATGGTATTAAAAAATCAGGTTTTTAAGGAAATATTTTGTTTAATGTTGTTGTATGCAGATACAATTTTTTTATACCTATTTATTCTTCGAAATATCAATAAATTTTGCAAGCAAAAAAAATTATTATTGAATTGTCGAAAGAAAGTAAATGAAACTAGTCATATTTAGTGTGGAATGTTGAATATAGAATTAACACTGAGATTGGCACTTTTTTTTCTTTGAACACAAATGTTGTGTGGTAGCAGACTAAGTGACAGTTTCTACTAAAGCTTAAAAGTGTTATGCTTTGGGGTTTTAAAGTATTTTCAAAATTTTGAAAGGTCACGGAAATTGTGAAAGGTCACACAAAAATAGCCTAAGGTAGCAGGGTGCTGATAGAGGGTCTATCACGTAAAGAGAAAAAAAATTCTTCCACTATCATGAGTAGATATTTTTTTAAGTTAAAGCAGTATCAAAAATGCTTTTTGTGCTCTAAAAATTGCAATTCAACATAGATTGGTTAGTTTTAAAAGTATATTTCAACCAATTTAAAATATTTTTACTCTGAGAGATTTTAGCTTTCATTTTGAGCAAATTTTTAAGTCCAAAACCGTGGAAACAACCAAATCGTAAAAACTCTTATTTTCAAATACCTAATGTGAAATATAAGATAATGACAGTGTTGCAATGAGGTCAAAAATCCGAAAGGGAAATTTTTTAGATTTTTTACGTGTTTTGGAGGGTGCTAATTCCAAAAGAGTGTTTTTTGAACATTGGTCCATAATGTAATTTTGTCTGTCTAAAACCACTGTACATCTTGAACTATAAGAGCTCGACTTGCCAGGATGTTCGACGGTCAGGGCTCAACTTGCAACTTATGGGGTCTAGGGCACAAGCACATTTGGGTGGTCCCTACAGCATGCTTTAATACATCTATGAACCTCATTTTATTATTTTAAATTTGTTCAAATAACCTTTAACAAATAGCTTAAATATAAAAAAAAGTGCGCGAGCATTGTATATTTTACATTATATTTATTTTTTTAATACATGCATAAGATATGACAGAGACCTATAATACTGTTTGACCTAACATATATTTTCAGTACTTTTTCTACACATGAAAATTGGGTACACACGATTCCAGTCGAATGGGGAGATTTGACGTTTCAATTTTAAGGTAAATTACTGTTCATATTTTTTTTATTAATGCCCTATTGCTAAAAGAAATCTTAATAAAAAAAAAGCTAATAAGAACAATGATCATTAGTTAAAATGTAAATTACATTTCTTTTGAATGGTTAGCACAGCATACAGTTAATAAACGGCTGAACATATATAATACATATTTCCACAAATCCACAGTGAATATATAAGTCTCTACAGTATTTATCTAGAAAATTATTTAGTGTTGAGGAGTGGATACTGAAAAAAATGTACATAAATCACCGAAAGGAGCCATATTTGGGTAGAAATATTCCTACTACAATTTTTCAACATTTATAAGATTTTTTTTTAAGCTTTAAAAAGGGCATTTTTTATTATTACTTTTTAAGTGATAAAAACCATTTCATTCATATAAAAGACAACAATAAATTTAATTCCAAATATTTATTTAAATAACTTTAATGCATCTTTTCTCAGTATCAAACTCCTTTTTCCTTTAAACATAAATTAGGTCTGTATCTGTTGAAAAATTCCATATTGCATGTTCAATTGTTGGTCAAACCTCTATACTCATAGAATCAAAATGGAATAAGTTATAATATACTTTAAATAGCCAAGGGGGAAAAGATTTCTGCAATAAAAATAGGTTTGAATTCTTTGCCCGCTGAATGGCAAAAATTTAAGAAAAGAAATTACAATCAATAAATTCACAAAGTTTCCTCCACCTGGACCGTCATTCGTCTCAGAAAAAAAGTCTGTCCCATAATACATTGTATGATTGTTTTTTTTTATCTTTTGCCCAAACCTTCCATAGCTGATATTCATTCTCTCTCTCATCAAGCTATATTCATCAATTTTTTATTAACACAATTTGGTAATTTTTTAAATATGATACAGAGATCATCAACCCGACAAGCTACAAGAGCGTTTTCTTCATTTGGCAAAATTATTGGATCAAATAATTTTGGTGACAATATAAAAATAGTGTTTTTAAAAATGGAATTTTTCCCCAGAAGGATTTTTTAAAATTCTAATAAAAAAAAATGGCAAAAGTGTATATTGACGATTCTTAAAACTAGTTGCAACAACTGCAACTAAATTAATTTTATGGTCGCAAAACGAAAAAATGTGGTCACATTTTGCTACTACCGGGAATTTTGAACTGCTTTGAGCAAAGATTGAACATTTAAAATGCATTTTGAACAGATGTTGAAAAAGAAAAATATGCACAGGCTATTATGTAAACTAATAAATCGCACATATTTTGTCAACTAAATTATAAAAAAATTCTGTATGTCAGTGTTTTTTTATCTGTAACACTAAAATTTCCATTGGTGTAACAAATTTAGGAAATGATATTATTGCGCAAAATGTTTTACATGTTTGGAACCATAAATGTCACTGTAGAAACGTGCTATCTAGGATCCCCAACACTCTTAGTTTCTCACTATAAAGTAAGGCATTAAGTGGGAATTAACAGTCACTATCACTATACAGAGTTGCCAAGAATCAGTTAATTTACATATATGTTTTTAAACAAGTTTATTAACAAACAACATTTAGCGTTAATCCTCTACGGATGTACACGCCTACAACGAAAAAAATCCAAATAGAGCTGCTCACTATCGTTTGTAAATTTTTAAAAATCAATTCGAAAGTACAGTGGCTGCCGCTTTTTGGAAATACTGGTTAATTGAATCAACCGCTTAATTGGAATAAATTTTGTTGAACAGAACAACTTTTTACATTGAAAATCTGCCGCTTCTCGGAATCAAACCACCTTTTTACCGCCGTTTTAAGGACTAAAAAAATTCTAAAAAAGTTCCTTTTTTCTACGATTCGTTGTATTTTTTTTTACCCCAAATGACCTCTAACTACAAATGCGAACCAAAGAGGCGCCTGCAAATCCATCTTTAAAAAAAGGTAAATCGCAGAAATTGTATTAAGGCAAGGAGGGAGAGAGAGAATTATAGTAGAAGGGGTGGGGGGGAGAGGGGAAGGAATTTGTAATCGACACGTGTGCATGCAGGTGTAGACAGTACTAGTAGACTCATTTAGATTTTTGACCGATTAAATTAAGTACGTGTTTTTTGGAGTGTTATCGTGATGTCTAAACGGAAAGATTTTAGCTTAGCCGAAAAATAGGAACTCCTAAAAAAAGTTTGATAATCTGGAAAAATGCAGCCAAAGAGAAGCTGCAATTAAATTAGGACTTTCTCAAACACTTTTATGTAGGATTTTGAAGAAAAGAAATGAAATTATAGAAAGTTACGAAACAAAGCCCAACATAAATCGAAAACGTCAGCGAGTTGGCAAAGCAGAAGACGTAGAAAACGCTTTATTAGAATGATTTAAGGCCGCGAGGAGTAAAAATATGCCACTGTCATGTGCAATATTATGCTTAAAAGCTGAAGAATTTGCAGAAAAACTTTAAGGCAACGGATGGATGGTTAACTCGTTGGAAAGAGCGTAATGTATGTTGTGTCTCATGACGACCACTTTTTCTTGATAATTTCATGACTTTCAGTTAAATGATTCAGCCGCTTTATTGGTTCAAAATGCACTAGGACGGATGTGATTCATTTAAGCGACGGCTACTGTATAACCTACACCCCAAATTTTGACACATACCTAGCCAAGCAGTCCTCAAAGGGTTAAGGACTTATCAGTGCTAATGAGCAGGGTACGGAGTATTTAATACTTTACACAACCTTTTATGTCATATCTTACCCTCAAGCTCATATGTATGGAAATTTATGCTATATTTAATACAGGGTGATTTGGGAGGGACATTGCATAGAAAATTTATATATTTCTTTCTTAAGATAACAATTTTAAAGAAAAACAGTTGACAGCCTTATAAACCTTACTTATTGGCATGCCACATTATACCACATGCAACAAAATCGTGTAATTAATAATAGAAATTTTATTTTTAACTTTTAAAAACTGAAAAATTCAAAAATATTAATTTTACTAAATATCCCCCTAGATGTATGCATCAGCTTAAATTATCAACAATTAATAAAAAAATATTAACCGATTGCATAAATTCATATGACATACCACGAAAGGAATTGTAATTTAATTTCTCTTAATTAGTATTAGGAGAAGTCTGGTGCAAGATCATTAAATTCGATATGGAAAATAATATTTTTGTACTTACCAAGGGCCTTCATTTATAGGGACTATTGATCCATTTCAAAATTATTCGACGAAAACATTTCCCGCAAGATCAACTTTGTGGGTAAGATCGTCATCTTTTGTAAACATCTTAACCGGCTGGAATGTGCACCAACTCCATTATAACGTGGATATAAACAAGAGAGATTTCACTATTTTTCGCATTCGATGCAGTAGTCAATATAAAAATGAATTAAATAAAAAATGATTCAATCAAAAAAATTATCTTTTGTAGAAATTGAAAGGACCGTACACAAAAATAAATTTCAGCATTTGCTTGACGTTTACATTTTAGAAAATAAAACTGTCTGCAAAACGAAGATTGTATGATTTATCTTCAAATTTTAGTTTCACATTTACGTCCAAACACCCGTATATAAAAAAATAAAATTAGTTTACAAGTTTCCCCGTAGAGTTCTCAAACTTCAAAAACTGTATTTCACTTCACATTAAAAGGATTCTTTATTGCGTTACATGTAAAGCCTCAGAATGAAATTAATTTAATTTTTGCTCTATAAGTACTAAAATTTAAAACAATATAATTTTTTTATTATTTAAAATAAATTTATCAATCAAACACTATATTTAATATTCATTTTAGAGAAAATATGCTTTTTAAGAAATAATTTTGTTTGGAACAAAAAGTACAATGGCTGTGGAGAGCTATATTATTTGTTGTGATTGATCTTTGGTAGTGTGAAAATGAACAGAAAATATGTTTATAATTGTGTTATTCTTATTTTCTGCAAACAAATTCATTGAAAAGAAAAGACTGGATTATATTTAGAAATCCTACTTGAGTTCGCCAGTAATACATAAACTGTGAGTCAGCTTATTTTAGTAGCTTTTAATTATGTTGTATTTTATGTGTGCGTAGGCTTAGCTAAAAGATCACTTAAAATTCTATTTTAATCAAAATATTTGTTAAATATTGTAGTTCAAATACATAAAATTACCTCTAATCTATACTTGTTGAGTATTACACAAGTTGTTAGATTCGTATTTTCAATTGTGACACTTAGAGATCGTTTGCATGATTGGTAATGGTATTGTTTGTAAACAAACATTGGTGTCATAATAAGGCTCTATGCTTTTTTCATTTTGGAAACTGTTAGCATTAATTTTTAATAGTAACAAACTTCTTCCTTATACTATTTTCTGCTTCCAACACTTTATGAAATATTTTATAATATGATAATTACTTAATTTAGATCTTAATAGAATTTGTTTTGGTTTTTGTTTTGAATTGTAGCTTACATTTTGCTTCAATTATATTATTGGGTGTTCCTTCTCACAATTTGTCTTTATGTCCCTATTCATACATTTTTTAATTGAATATTATATTTCATTACATTTCAGAACCTACTCATTCACTATTAGACTGTTTTATCAGAACAACTGATTTACAACTAAACTGTGATTTGCAAAAACTATAAATTTCAAAATTGGTTTTTTGATTGAAATATAATTGTTCTGAAACCAATTGACAGTTTTTTAAATGTGCACCTTTTTCCATTACTAAGGTTGCTACTTCTTGATTTTCATTGTTAACTTATTGCATTTTAAAATTTCAAAACTTCTAATGGTTTTAATGTGTCTTATAATGGTTCTAATGGCTTATAAGCAAAGCAAATTTTAAACATACTTGCATACCAAAACACTTCCTTTTGGTTGGTTGAAAAATTATAGAGAACTCATAAGTAGCATGTTATAAAAAATTGTTGTTGTTGGATTTTGGCTGTTGGTTTTTTTTTTGTACTATTAACAAACTTTTTTTTTTCCAGGATCAATGTGGATGATATTGATTTGTTAGAAACAAGCATTTGTAAATATGTTACCCCTTCTAAAAAGTTATTCAAATCTGTAGTGAGGATGTAGGTAAGCAGGTAATTCTGTATATTCTAAAAAGTAATTATATTTAGTAGGTAATTTATTATGGGAAAAAAAATCTTATGATTGCATTTTTAGCCAATTGTGATTTGATTGTAAAGTTTAGGTACAGTTGAGCACTGTTAATTGGGTTAGCTTAATATAATTTTTCCTTAGTTGGGAATGAATTTGTTTTGTCTTACAAAGCTTTGAGAATTTGAGATTGCTAAAATTTTCTACAATTGTTTTATTTCATTATAATTTTGTAAACAAGAAGTTCATAAAGAACTAAAATAGCCTACTTTCCTGTTACTTAAATACTTACTGAAGTTCTAATCGGGAAAAAAACTAGGTTCCTAAAGTAAATATCATCAACAGCCGTTTCTACACTAGATTTATACACATTAGAAAAAAAAATCGAAACACAGCACCCAGCTATAATTTAAACTTCTAAAAGCCAAAATCAACTATTTTCCTTAATATTCGTTCGCAAATTAATTAAATATTATTTATCATCTGCTCGTGATTTATTTGTAGTTCGAAGAATAAATATTTATTAATAACAAAAGTAATGAAACTACTCCGAACTGCATTAAAAAACAAGAAATGTAAATTAAAACTAAGCATAATTGCATGCAAAAGTATGCCTTGCCGCTTTCTTGGTAGATAATTAATGAATAATCAAAGAATCAAATTGTTCTACATTTTATGACGTCATTCCAAACTGATTCATGAAAATATTATTTTGCTTCAAATATGTTTAAATAAAGTTTCTCATGCCATTGTTGATTTGGCAACAGTGATTTAAATGACTCAAAATTGAATTTCAATGCTAATTCAATGGGAAATTCGCCGACAGATAGTAGATTTATGTCCGTCCGGACGTACAGACAGACGGACAAAAAGTATGAAAGTTGGGTATCTGAGGTCATAGCTTTCTAACAAAAAAAGAATTTTTAAGATCCGATGATTAGAACCGATTTTGGAAGGGGGGTACAGACAGACAAACGGACAGACAGGCGGACAGACATACGAACAGACAGACATACGAACAGACAGACAGATGGACATCAACTGCATTTCAATACCTACAGTGATTTAAATGACTCAAAATTGAATTTCAATGCTAATTCAATGGGAAATTCGCCGACAGATAGTAGATTTATGTCCGTCCGGACGTACAGACAGACGGACAAAAAGTATGAAAGTTGGGTATCTGAGGTCATAGCTTTCTAACAAAAAAGAATTTTTAAGATCCGATGATTAGAACCGATTTTGGAAGGGGGGTACAGACAGACAGACAGGCGGACAGACATACGAACAGACAGACATACGAACAGACAGACATACGAACAGACAGACAGATGGACATCGACCGCATTTCAATACCTACAGTGATTTAAATGACTCAAAATTGAATTTCAATGCTAATTCAATGGGATATTCGCCGACAGATAGTAGATTTATGTCCGTCCGGACGTACAGACAGACGGACAAAAAGTATGAAAGTTGGGTATCTGAGGTTATAGCTTTCTAACAAAAAAAGAATTTTTAAGATCCGATGATTAGAACCGATTTTGGAAGGGGGGTACGGACGGACAGACAGACGGACATCGACCGCATGTCAATACCTACTTTTTCATTTTTTTAATTCTTTCGAATTAAAAAAAGAAAAGTAGGCTAATAAAAAATTTTGGTGAAGAACATTTGGTAAATTTTAATTCCACGGTGCTGCTTGGCGCTGTTCCAAAAACAACAACAACTTGGCGAAACTCACATGTTTCCCCATTGCCAGATTCCTTTACGCCGATGCCGTAACCCTAGTTACTTTTGACAAAAAAAACAGACTCGGGGTTTTGGTTTGCTTTGGGCAACACAAAACAAACTTTACACTACACAAGGGGCTAGTAGTGGCAATCCAGTTTATTTTCGTTTGAATATTCGTCGGACTAGAGCTACACGAGTGGCAATCCAGTTTAGTTTCGTTTGAATATTCGTCGCACTAGAGCTACACGAGTGGCGATCCAGTTTAGTTTAGTTTATTTTGAATTATCGTCGCACTAGAGCTACACAAATGGCAATCCAGTATGCACGCGTTTGGGGCTCCGGGCAATTATTTTTTCTCTAAAAAAACATCAGTATCCAATATGGGGAAGTATTGTAGGGCCCATTGAAAGCCTAAATACTTCTTTGGGGCCCTGGGCAATTTTGTTTTCTCTAAAAAACATCAGTATCCAACATGGGGCAGTATTGTAGGGCTCATTGAAAGCCTAAATATTGGTTTGGGGCCCCGGGCAGTTTTGTTTTACAAAGCAAAACTTCAAAAAAATTTGTTTTGCAAAGCAAAACTAAAAAAAAGTTTTATTTGTGAACAAAACCAAAAAAAGTTAGCTTTATTAGTCCTTCAAAACTGAATGACAGCTAGCTGTCCAGCCCTCTTCAAATCGATATAAAATTCAGAATTTAAATACGCACCATCCATAATAATCGGATGTTCAAAAGCCAAACGTAACCGCAAAACGAAAAAATAATTCCGTGCGCACATCATCCGAGGAACCTAAGTCCCACGCAAGTATTACCAGCGCCAGTGATTGGACAAAAATTAATTTAGAACAAATAAATCCCACGCGCATAACATCCGCGCAAGTATAACCAGCGCCACCTAGCCACAACAAAGACGCCACAACGCATTTCACCAGAAAATTCCGTATCACCAAAAAAAAAAATGTTTATCGCTCCCTACAAAAACGCCAAATCCCTTGGTGACAGAAGCACCGTCAAATTAAAATTAACCTTAAACAAAAATTTACCCCCAATATAATTGAGTATCTTTTTATAGCAAAAATTGATGGTGAATTTTCTACTGTTTTGTTTTGTATTATAGATAAATTAAAATTTTTAATTTATTTCGTTTCACCACACTCTATATACCAAGGGTCTTCCATAAAGTGGACTTGTGTAAATAATTGGAAAAAAAATTCAAAAAGCAAATATTTGTGCCATCACTGTCATTTTCAGCCATGAATTACCGTATCTCAAATTTTGGATGACACGGTCGTGGTGGTGCATTTCTAAAGTCAAAAGTCCATCTGGGTTAGGAATACCAGGCATCATGAATTCGCAAAATAATAAATCCTAGGCAGCAATAATAATGGATTTTTTCATGGTAATTTGGGGGGGGGTTTAAAATGATAGAAATATCATCAAAAAATATTTTCTACTTTTTTTTTAAGAACTAATATTTTTCAAGGTATTTCTTCTCCTATATAACAATAGATTACCACTTTTTTTACAGTGGTTTTTCCCTTTAATTATACAGTTTGCTTTTTATCTTCAGGTTTATCCGGTAAATCCAGACGGCAAGTCTATTGTGTGATTTACCCATGATGTTTGAGGGGAAACATATACATTATTCTCCTTTAAACAAGAAACCCCTATGTTCGTACAGTGCCAAGCTTTGTAAACAGAGACGAATCAATGGTTATGCTTTTTGTATTCGACATATTTTGGAAGATAAATCTGCTCCCTTTAAACAGTGTGCTCATGTTGCTCGGTACAATAAGCAGAAGTGTACTAATCCTATTCCTTCCAATGAAAATCGGGAGTAAGTTAATTTTCTTGTATTTATTATTAAAATCATTGTGTCATAAAAAAAGGGAATATTAATTTGATTTTTTTATCACCCTTGACTAAAGGCCCCTTTGTTCTGTAATAATTTCTCCAAAAATTATCCTGTATTAATATATTTTGCTTTTCTAATAAGTGGCATTACAAAATAAGTCAAAATAAACTGCTCTATTAGTTTTTTATGCTTGGACCAAAAGTTACCCAGTTTACTGAAACAATAATTTTAAATCAGTAGTTCAGACAAATTAAATTAGTGTTATTTTATTATTTGTAATTAATCAGTTTTCTGGTTACCATATGAGGAGTTGAATGTTATTCTTTGATACTTAAATAACTGAGCTAATTGTTTTTTTATCTTATGGTTATAGATTTTGTAACAGCCACATGCAAGTTGCTGGATTCCTACCCAAAAAAGAACGTAAGATTAAGAAAGAGAAAGAAGTCCTTTTATCTGTGGAAGGAAAGCTGAAATTTGCTGATCGTCTCAAAGCTTTACTAACTAAAGAAAACGGTGTGTCCTGTAATGACGATACTTTCAATTCTGATGACCCTTATGCATTTCCTGACACTGTTTCTGAGACTGAAAATGGCTGCATTGGGTTTTCTGCAACCCCCATCCTGAGAAATGCTTGGAACTCATCCCAAAAAAGTTCTCAAGTGGATGCTCCTTCGGTGGACTTGCCATCGAAGGGTGAGCCTACTTCCAAGACCCCTCCTGTGATTGAGAACAAACTGAAAAACGCTGTTCCTGCATTGTCAAAAACAGTAAGCAGGCTGCATGCGAAAATTGCACACAACAGACTCCTCGATAAACAAAGGAAAACGCAAGATGCTAGTCAAGGTCCAATCCCATTGCTGAACACACAGTTTACCGCAATCGGTTGCATCGTCAAAGATGAACACACGTCTTCGATGGAAACTAATAGTTTTCATTCGGAATCTAGCGAGGAGAAGGCGATGGCTGATGTGAAATGTGAAGTGGAGATAAAAATAGAGCCCACAGAAGACTCCATACAGACTGAAGATTCTGTGGCATCCATCTGTGTTCCTTCCCCTAATCCACCATTGGCTATGCAAGTTGATTCCCATATCTCTTCTGGAATGAATTCATGTTCCTCGTCCATGTCTGAGAAGTTTTTCTGTGAAGAAGAAAAGTGTTCAACACCCAGTGAGAGGAGTAGTAGTTCAAAGGCTAATCCACATTTCTTAAATGGCAAGTACCAGGACATTGAAAGGGGGAGTGCTAAAATCCCCATTGTTTTACGAAAGCTGCATCGAATTTTCAAAAACAAGAAGAGAAAAGAGCAATACATTATACCTTCTGGTGGGTATATCTCTTTATAACGTATAAAACCAGCTAATTAAAACCATCATGATAAGAAAAAAAATCAAAAACAGATTTATATTTTCAGTAAATAAATTAATACAAAGCAACTGAAGTAGTCTAGGTTTGTCTGAAAACGTCCTGTATATAAACATTGGTGCATGTATTGCTCAAAAAATTTAAATTCTTATACATAAAAACTTTCACCTGCTTTTATTCTTTAACACTCATATTTATATAATGGTATTAATTAGAAAAGACTCCTATCCATAGTCTGTAATGGGATTGGTGTCCAAATATTTCTATTCAATAGTATGCTCGACAATCAACTTCACTTAACAATTTGCTCTTTTATGGCTTTTCTATCTCTAGTAAAGTCTTATTTAAACTTTAAATTAACATCTAGATATTTAGAAGTTGGATAATATTAAAGTTGCTTAGGAAATATTATTAGACTAAATATATTTTATATGACATAGTTTCTATAATATAAATTTAAATTGAGAAATAATATTTTCCTTTCTTTTTCAGCATTTGATTCGTCAGAGAGTGAAAGTGATAGTGAAACAGAAAGTAATTTTCTAAGTCAAGTATCAAATTTTAGTGCATGGGATAGACTGTGTTCAAGGTAAATATAAGAAAAGGAATTAAGTGATAATATAAAAAGTTTTTTTTCCCACTGTATTAATATCCTATTTAACAAAAAAACTTAAAATATTTGTTTAAACTAAAATATATTTTTTATAGTACAGTAGAACCTCGATATCTCGAAGTCGAAGGGACGCCGAAAAAAATTCGAGATAGCGAGTTTTCGAGATAACAAGGTCATAACCAAAACTTTGAAATGACTGTAAAAATATTATACTATGTATGTAGTAATACATGTTCTAAAAATTAATTATGGCGCATGAAATTAAGTACGTACGTATAAGTTTGTAATACAATTGATAGGGATCGACCGATGGCGAATTTCGGCCGATGCCGATTGTTCAAAAGTTACATCGGCCGATGGGCCGATGTTTCCCGCCTTCCATCGGCCGATGCCGATGGCCGATGGAAAAACCAAAATACAAAATTCGTTAAATCCATGTGCAATCCATAAAAAAAAAAGGAAATTAACGCGATCCCTCCGATTTCCATATTTTTTAGAATTCTATGTCTGTGTTCGATTTAGACTTTTTTAAAAATTTTAAGGTATATAATAATAACGACCAAAGCGATATTTTGTAGAAAAAAAATCGGATTTAACAGTTTTTTAATAA
The DNA here is from genome assembly GCA_019343175.1 of Oedothorax gibbosus. NCBI lineage: Eukaryota > Metazoa > Arthropoda > Arachnida > Araneae > Linyphiidae > Oedothorax > Oedothorax gibbosus. Next base: position 15,936 of record JAFNEN010001047.1, on the reverse strand, counting down.
ACATAATTTTAACATATGATACAGTAACTCCCGTTTATCCGGAATGCTCGGGAAATTGACTCTTCCGGATACTCGAATTTTCCGGTTATTTTCCGTTACCAAAAAATGCCGATTTTTTTTCTCCGGAAAATGCAAGAGACTGCATCTTACATAATGCAAATAGGCAATGTTGTATTTATAATAATAAAATATATAATAGGTATTACAATATTTTGTATTAAAAAAATATTTATTAAGAAAAAAAATCGATCTTTACTTTCAAATGCTAGAAATCTAAATACATAAATCGTCAAACCCATGGTCTAAAACCAGTAGGATATTTAAATATGTAAACAAAATCTGGAGAATATTTAATTACAGAATTAAATTATAAAAGTAACTTACTTTGAATTAGGGTTGTTTACGATTTCTGGAAAATCCAAAAATATAAGTTTGAAAAACGTTCTTTGGGTCAAATCAGAGAATTATTTGATATATATTTATTTAAATCTTGTTAAAGTTAATTTGTTAAGGTATCAGTCATTATTTTAATCTCAAATGCGCAACGCGACGCTGCAAGCCGAAACTTACGCTGACCATCAGCGGTCAAGCTTGGCGCAATCACTTCCATTGGAAGGGTCGGAATTTCATAGTAACCACGTGGGAACAGCAAAAAAAATCTTAAGCATCTTAGTAGTAAAAAGGCAGTTGTTTAAAGCTACAATACTTTAAATACTACAGCCTCTTTTCTACTGTAATGGGATTCTCCGAATTATTGGGGGATCATTGTAGACCCCGCGCTAAGATTCCCCTCTACTGATAACATTCATTGCCTTTGGCTGTGCAGAAAAACGTCTTTGAAACGAACATCGAATTGATGCTATTTTGGGGTTTGTATTTTTTACCCACACACACAAGCTTAGTACCTTTTTAATTTAATAATAATTACAAATATAGAGTTTAAAGGTTCTAAAGAAATATCTTCATTTGCTTAAGTTTAACTCTTTTTGTTAGTTTTTAAGCAAAGATACGAGGTGCGTTCATTTTCGATCTTCAAATAACTGGGTAAATTATGTTAGAACACTATTACAGTAGAAGTCTATTGGATTCTATCGTATTTCAGAAACTAAGCCGATTAACGTTTAATTGTTTGTGTTGGAACATCCCAATTTTTCGTATAAATTTTAGATTCCAGATAAGCAAAATAGGTTTAAACCTTTAAAACATTTTCGTTACTAAGTTTCCCCGGAATTCTATCAAAAATTAAATTATACTTCTATTCGGAATAAAGATGTTAAGTATTATCGGTATAAGCATTCCCATTAACCGTATAGTTTTATCCGGAATTTAATTTTCCTTTCTCCGTACTGCTACCGATGTCGCTCTAAGGTTGCGCTGGGTGCCAGCTCATATGTTTGCCTCGTCACTTGATCACGGTTCCAAATTACGAGCGACCGGAAAAGCCCTCGTGTAGCTCTAAAGCTAAACCAGGAATGCTACCGGAAATTAAATTTTAGTTCTATTATATCCGGAATTTAATTCTAGTTTTAACCGGAAGCAATTTTCAGTTATCCGGATTGTAATTTCGGATCGACTTCGTTTAATCCAAAAGTCTTTTCGGATAAACGACATTGATATACTGATAGTATTCTAAATGATTTTTAAAAAATTGGAACTTTAACAAAACGTAAATTGATCTGCGTTTAAAATTGAGCTCATGTAATAAAATTTAACCATTGCCGGATAACCTAAAGATACACGAAGGTTGAAACCTTAACCTGGGTGAACACGTAGAACATTGGCGAAAGATTTTAACTTTTTAAAAAAAATTCACACGATAACACAATTAGAATTTCTTTAAGCATTATGTTATTTTAAATCTACTCAACGTTTTTGAGTCCAGCTTGAAAAATGAAGTATGTTACAGTTTGGCGCGCCGATCGTTTGTGTAATCAGCCACGTAATCTTTTGGAATTTGTTCTGTTGAAAAGATACGGCCAACCATTTTGACATAAAAGGTTTTATTGTTAGTTGGATAAATTTACGTTGCACTAGAGCTACAGCACAGCCGCACATAAGTTTGAACAGCGGTTGAAGCCGAACTTAATTGGTCTGGCATCCAACACAAACTTATAGTGACAACAACATATTTAACGTGCACCAGTCTCATATTACCTGCCAACTACTACGGATTGTCCGTAGTTTCTACGGATGAAAGTATTAAACTACGGAGTTACGGAAACACAGTCAAAACTACGGATAAGCTTCGATATTTTCTAAACAATTTATTTGAGTTTTTTTTCGCCTTGGTATTAGTGACCTTATAGCACTTAATGAAAAAATCGGTTCGTCGGCCTTGAAAGACAATGCCCATGGTTTTAATAAGGTTTTTTTTTAATCCAAATATTTTATCAACATATTTCATTCGCGGAAATAAAATATTCAAATGCGGATCAAAGTGGTTTTTTTTTTAATATTCTTGCGGAAAGTAAACTTAACCTGCCCATGACGACTAGTATCATTTGCTAAGTACCCGCGTAATCGCAGTAGGTTAGTGTTCTTATAGTTCTAGTTTTGATCAGATCAGTCAACCAACATCAGCGCCTAGTAATGTTTTTTATAGAGTCGGATTCGCAGTACGTTGGTGTTCCTTTTATAGTTCTAGCTATGATCAGATTTGTCACCAGCCTCAGCACCTAGTAATATTTGTTAGTTAGAGACTTAATCGTAGCAGGTTTTTTTTTTAAAGTTTTCTTTCTGAAAAAATCGATTAACCAAACATAACTCCTCGTAATATCTACTAGTTGGCAGTGTAATCGGCATATGATCAGGGTTCCATTTCTTTCTTAGTTCAGGACAGATCAGTCAACCAAATTTCAGGTTCTTTGTTAGTTAAAAAAATTACGATGGCCTGTGACTTCATCGCTACTTAGGATTTTTGGTGCCTTATAGAACATCATCGGTAACAGTCCGGATAATGCTAAAATATAATCAGGTTAGCCTTATATGGTTAGAGAAAATGCTTACACCAATAATTAAAAAATATATATTTATTATGAGTAACAATAGAAAAATCCGGCGTGGTGGATTTCAGTTCCATACACGATGATACGCATTCACATTATTTAGCCATATGTCTAGTCAGTTGGCTGATAGCAAACATATGCTCGGTTTATACAGAAGAACACTGAAAGTTAGTGGTCGCTGTGGTTTAGTTTTGGAGTCAGTGAAGCGAGACAAGGGGAAATTGTACCGGAGGCGAATTCCTCGGGTCTAGATTAGCGACGGTCCAAAAAAGCTGCTGATAGGAAGGAGGCTGACATCCCCCCCCTCAGGGATGATGGATGTGCTTAAAACTTGCTCCAGTCCACGTGCATTGCTTTGAAACCAGGAATTGGACGTACTGGGGTTTTGGTGTAGGATTAAAAAAAAACCAAAAAAAACATCGGCCTACATCGGCTGGCCGATGTTTTTTTAGGCCGATGGCCGATTTTTTTCACTAAATTACCATCGGCTGCCGATGGCAAGGCCGATGGTAAAATTTTCAAACAATCGGCGCCGATGCATCGGTCTATCCCTAACAATTGACAATAAGTTTCGGCAATGATAATTTTAATTTTTAAAAATACTATAGTATTATGTACATTTTAAAATAATTACCTAAAATTAAATTTAACATTGCTAGAATTTTTTGAAGTAGTCCAGCATTGTGGCTTGGCGACATCTCTTTTGATATTGTTCTTCAACCAATTTTTCGATTCGAAAAATAGCGGCAAAGTCGGCGTTTTCCACATTTTCCGAGCATTCCATGAAGCGTCGTAAATTGTTGACAGCATCTCTAGTTTGAGATGCAGTAACAGTACGTGATGTATCCAGAGCATTCACTTCTTCCTCATCATCAAATGGTGGAGAAGAAATCGATTGAGAAATGATTTCTTCGTCCGTCCACAGCCCACAAACTTCAACGTCGGCGTCTACTTCAACGAAATCTTCAAAAGTTATTTTGGAAATATTGAGGGATTTTGTAATTTCAAACCCCATTTTTCACACTCAATGTCATTTTCGGGTTCAGCGCTGATCTCCTGTTCCTCGTCCGATTCAATTTCAGTTTCTTCTTCTTTCACAAATAGTCCAGTAACCAGGTCGTCAAAAAGGGGCGTTTCAGGAAAAAAATACAGGAATTGTTTTCTCAACGGTTTTATATGTTTTCGAGGGTGCTGAAACCGAATATCAACTTTGTGAACAAATTAAAAAAAAGCTAAATAAAAGTCAATTTCACTATTTATGTCAGACTAATAGTTTAGTTGCTACAGCGAACTGAAAATCAGGCAAATTCTGCCCGAATGTGGAAAGTCCAAAATTTTCACTTGCAGCTCGAAAAATAGTATAGTCGAAATAGAGTTAAGGGTGAAATTAATTAAGCCAGAAACTATTTTTGTTACAATTGGTAGGAAACATGCTTCGAATTAACATACTAAAATGTGCAACCCGAAATGTCCCGCAAAATACGTTTATTGGTCGCAATCTCGAAAGAAACGTCAATTTTTTAAAAAATAATAAGAAACCATAATAAGTAGAGTTTGATATCAAATTAAAGGAAATGTTATGTTGACAAAGAATATACTATTGGTTTTTTAAAACTTATATATTTACAAAGATGATTTTGGAAAAAAACGATGAAAAAATGGCCGAAATTTTTCACGGCACACGACGGAACCACCCCTTGTAATTATTGAGATGTCCAACAAAAGTTTGCTGCTTTGTGACTCAAAGCCATGCTTCAATGAATAACAAACATGGAGTCCCCAATAATAAGCAATATTGAACAAACCCTCATGAAATGTACTAAAAGAATGGAGAAGGAATGACTGAAAGTCAACATGGAACCTGGATCATTCGAAATGCAGTGAAATAACTTATGCAATGAGTTTGCTGACCAGTGTTTCCGGTTGACCTAACTCATACAAGAATGACAAAATATTTTGTAGGTCTAAACAAGGTAATGCAATTCTTTATAGACCACAGTCCATTTATTGCTTTGTGGAATTCTGTTAATTGAATAACATATTGCAGACAAGGCTAACGTGACATGTTCGGGAGAGATATTCAAAATAAACTAACATACCTTTTAGAGATGGAACTTTATTAAAAACTGACTAAGCAGTTACGAAGAAAATAGCCCAATAAAGGCAAGTAACTGTAGTAGTTGATGATACCGATATTTTAATGCTACCTTCTACACATTTCTTCTCTTCTTTCTTTCCAATTGCTTAAACGAGGCTTTTTCAATATTATGGAAAGCCATTTAAAAGAAAGTGGTCATTCTGTTGTTCATGCAGAATGTGATACAAATACAATAATCGTCAAAGAAGCCTTAAAATAGCCCAATAAAGGTAAGTAACTGTAGTAGTTGATGATACCAATATTTTAATGCTACCTTCTACACCATTCTTCTAGAATACTTATTACATGCAATTCGCCACAAAATACTATAAAAATCAGGATATTCAAGCTTTTTAAATATCTAATACGGGAGAAAGATTTTGAAACCTGCCCTCGTCTAGCTCTTATGCGACAATTATGCAATCTAAAAAAAAAAAAACCTTTAGTTTTTGTCAACGCATTAACTTTTCACCAGCAATAACTAGTCTTTTTTTCAATATTTTCATCATAACTGCATGGTTTAGTTTTCAATATAGTTCCACCTCTAAAAGATATGTTAGCTTAGTTTGATCTCTTTCAATCATGTAGCACTATCTGTTATTCCATTAACAGAATTCCACAAAGCACTTGAAAAATCAGTAAATGGACTGTGGTCTATAAAATAATTGCATTACCTTGTTTAGACCTACAAAATCTTTCGTCATTCTTGCATGAGTTAGGTCAACGGGAAACAATGGTCAGCAAACTCATTGCATAAGTTATTTCAATGCATTTCGAATGATAAAGGTTCCATGTTTGACTTTCAGTTATTCCTTCTCCATTCTTTTAGTACATTTCGTGAGGGTTTGTTCAATATTGCTTATTATTAGGGACTCCATGTTTGTTATTCATTGAAGCATGGCTTTGAGTCACAAAGCAGAAAACTTTTGTTGGACATCTCAATAATTACAAGGAGTGGTTCCGTCGCGTGAAGTGAAAATTTTCGGACGTTTCTTTATCGTTTCCTTCCAAAATCATCTTTGTAAATATTTAAGTTTTAAAAAAACCAATAGTATATTTTGTCAACATAAAATTTCCTTTAATTTGATATCAAACTCGACTTATTATGGTTTCTTGTTATTTTTAAAAAATTTAACGGTTTTTCAAAATGGCAACCAATAAACGTATTTTGCGGGACATTTCGGGTTGCAATTTTTAGTATGTTCATTAGAAGCATATGTTTCCTACCATTTGCAACAAGAATAGTTTGTGTTCTAATTAATTTCACCCTTAACTCTATTTTACGAGCTGCAAGTGAAAATTTTGGACTTTCTACATTCGGGCGGAATTTGCCTGATTTTCAGCGCGCTGTAGCAACTAAACTATTAGACTGACATAAATGATGTAATGGACTTTTATTTAGCTTGTTTAGAGTACTTTAACTTTTGTATTGACGTTTTTGTTGAGAAATCAATACTTTTCCTGCTAGAAGGAAAAACCCCAAAAAGGGGTAAAATTTTTGGATTTTTTCTATTTTTTTTTAATGTTCCCATGCCCGAATTTGTTCACAAAGATGATATTCGTATTCAGCACCCTTGAAAACATATAAAACCGTTGAGAAAACAATTCCTGTATTTTTTTCCTGAAAAAACTGCCTGGTTACTGGACTAAAAGCCAGCTTTCTTAAAGCAGTTTGCAATTGTCTTTTGCGTCACATGCCTCCAAGCTCAGTTAGCCATTCTCATACAATCAAGAATATTGACTTGACTGGCTTAATTTCCTCTTTCCTATCAAAGGCATCTACGATCTTCTTCACTAAATCCCTCCTGTATCCAACTTTGAAGCTTCGAATTATGCCTTGATCCAAAGGTTGCAGTCTTGAAGTGGTGTTTGCTGGGAGGAAAACAACTTTCACCGCTTTCATTTTTGGGATAATGCTGTGAGCCTAGCAATTGTCGATGAAAATAATGATTTTCTTCTTCTTTTTGCACATGTCCCTGTCAATTTGCTTCAGCCAGTCTGCAAAAAATTCGCTTGTCATCCAAGCCTTTTTGTTTGCTTTATAATGAAGAGGAAAGGACTTGATTCCTTTGAAGCACCTTGGGCTTTTGGACTTCCCAATCATCAAAGGAGTGAGTTTATCGGTCCCACTCATGTTGGCAGCCTGTAGTAATGTCACTCGATCCTTACTTTGTTTTCCTCCGTGACATGAATCTCCAAAAGCCCTGTCTCATCAGCGTTGTAGATGTTGTCCGGGGAATAGTCTTTCAAAAGATCGCTAAGATTTTTAATCCATTCTGATAAAAGTTCATCGTTCACTGATTGGCTCTCGCCGCACAATTTTCTAAAAATGATGTTGTGACGTTTTTTAAAGTTCTCCAACCATCCATTGCTGCTTTTGAAATCCTTATGCCCCAGTTTTTCTGCAAACTGCTCAGCCTTTTCTTTTAAAACATTGCCTCCAAGAGGGACATTGCAATCTCTGCACTGTTTAAACCATTTTATGAGGCACTCTTCTAAATCGGGATGTCCGGCTATTCGAATCTTCTTCGCGGATCCTTTTTCCTGCTTGAAAACACAATTTTTTCTCTGTTTTTCAATATTGTCGATAAAGTTAAAGCTGGAATATTGAAATCCTTTGCGATTTGTCCTTTTTTTTCGCCTTTATCAACAGCCTCTAAAATATCTACCTTTTTTCAATTGTCAACACGTTCAACTTTCGCTTAGCGCTCTTAGAACTCTCAATTTTTTAACGATTCAATTCCACGTGCCACGCAGCGATGCAGGTGGTAGTAGAATGCGAAATATGGCTCCTTCAAAATAACCGGTGGTTCCTCAGTTTAAAACTTTGCTGACTACGCATGCGCACACTGCGGGCACATTCTATCCTTCACTAAGCAAACCGATAACAAACATTTCAAATGGCTTGTGCACACCTGCATCCTCTTTCCCCCCAAAATGACACTTGTACGACAAGGAACCGGTTTTTCTCCCTTTGTTTGCCGTTAAAGTGACAACTTGGGACTTCTCAGAATCGTCCCCGACCCCTCTGAGAGATAATGAAGGGCGTGAGATTCTTGGAAACACATTCTGTTTTTATTCTACGCGTCTGAACGGTGATTTTTCTAGGAAAATGCATCTTGTTTACTTTGAAAAATATTCGATATACCAAGGTTTTGAATGAAAAGTCTTCGACATAAGAATTGAAATTAACATTAGATGAACATGTGATATCAAGGGGGGGAAATAAATTTTTGACATATCAAGGTTTTCGAGATATCGAAGTTCGAGATATCAAGGGATTACTGTATTGAATTTTTTATAGTTTTTTTAATTAAAATAATTTATTGTTACTTTTTGCTTATTGTATTGGACTTTTGGTCTTTCTTTAGTTCATAGAATCAGGTTTTAATATTCATATATTTTATTGTTGCAGTTCTTTACAAAATATGAGGGGTGAATCTCGCTCAGTTCAGCAAGCACAATTAAAGTCAGAGCTATTACGAAATTATTACCAACTCTGTCGCTTACAAACTCTCAATAAACAACAAAAGCTGCATCAACAACATATTGTCCACCTACTTTCAGAAGCATCTCAAGCTTGTCCAAATCAAGCTACTGATATTTTAGCAAGTCATTTAAAAATGTTAGCCCCTGTTAAACAAAAGAACTGGTAAGTATAAATTATATTGTTTGTATCTTTTTGTAAGCGTAAATTATGTTTTTTAGTAATAAAATGGGTCTTTAAGTTTATTTTTTTGAATTAGATTTTTTTTCTGATATTCTGTATATATTTTAAATTTAATGTTGATCCAAATTTAAGATCTCAGTATGGCAACCGTTTTTTTATTGGAATTATCTTAAAAATGCTAAACCGTTCATGCAGTGTTAATCTGTTCAAATGTCTAGTAATGATGTATTTTTGTCGAGAAAAAAACTGTATTGGTGCGCTTTTAATTAACGACTTTTAGCAGAAGATTTTAGCATTTTCACTTCCTATTATTTGATATTGTAATTTCAAGTAATATGTTGTTGTAATATGAAATAATATGAAGCAATGTATATCTAATCTTGTTTTTATAATTTCAGCTTGTAAATTTCAGCTTATCTTGATAAAATAATCTTATTTTATTGCTATAAAAATTCCATATCTTTTCATAAATAAGCTTCTGCATATATATTTTGATTTTTAAAATGTGATCAAAGTAAGTTCATCCAAACTATGATTTATACATTTAAAGATGTATTTATTGTTAATATGTATTTTAGCCCCATTGCTTAAACATGGTCTACAATTTGTATTTTAATGATATATTGATACTTTGATTTAAAAGCTGGAGCATCACACATCTGTAAGTTAAAATTAATCATAAAAACTAGAGTTGGACCTTAATATTAAAATTCTTTAGTTCCAGTAATCCACCTGTTCCAGACCCACTGGAAAAGAAAATTTGTTATTTTAAACAAGATGATGTTACTTGTGATAATACTGCTCTTCCTTATACTTGGCATTGTAAAAGACGTATCCTTTTTAAATTATTTAGCAATGGTTGTATTTTTGTTTGTTCAGAAAAATATTTTTGCTAGTAAGTTTCTTAAATAAATTTTTATTGAAATATAACTAGTAGTTTAATTTCAATCAAAATTCATTGCATTGTGGCATAGTAAAAGAATCAAACATAATTAAGCATTGAAACAAGCTACAATTAAATTTAAATACAAAAAATAGTTTTCTAATGTAGTTACGCCTTCATTATTAAGTTGATTAATATTTTAAAGTTTATGTTTGTGTACATGTGTTTTGTTGTTCTGTATGACGATTACTCAAAAATTAAGTATTCAATAAAACTAAAGTATATCTGTATGATAAATACTTAACTCTATTAGATATTATGTATAATGTGGATCAACTACTATTTGAACATTGTACAGCTAAGTTTTCAAACAACACTCAGTGCTGTATCCCTGTGTTTGATGTTTGTCACGAACTTCCTTTGTGTTTCGAACATGCTAAAAAGAGGGTAAAGTTTTATTTACCAGATAATTTGTATTTTTTTCCTAGATTAATTAAAAATAACTTTAGGTTTGCTTATCCAATAAAGAATTCATATATTTGAAGAATACCTAATTGACAAAGGATTTGAAAATGTTATATTAATTTACATAATTTAGGCTAAGAGCAACTGCACACACTGAAATAAGCAACACTTAACTGTAGAATTTTCTAGTGTGGAAGATGTTTTGTTTCAAATCGCATCACACTAGCAATTAATCTATTATGCTGCATTTTCTATTAATAATTTTGGTGACATGCATATTTTCAACCTTAGGATCGTTTATTGCTTGTTTTAATGATCCAATGTCCTATCTGCTCAAGGTCATAATTGCATTATGATTTAAGAAATTATATTTCTCTTTTTTTAATTCTTTAAAACCCTGATCTTAATGATTTTTATTTTAATTTAAATGCGCAAGTTGAGTTCAATTTCAAAGTATTAGGTTTTAATATTTATTCCAGCTACATCTGCACTGGAATAGCCCCCAGTTTTATAATGCTCTACTAAGTAACACAATGATTGCTTATTTGATAAGTAAATTTAATTTCTTGATGCAGTCTAATTCCTCTTAGTTTATTATCAAGACTAGCTTTATACCCGTTCTTCGCACGGAATAAAAAAAAATCAAATAGATTCCAAATATGTGTACCATATACCCTGTTATAGGATCATAAACTTATTATTGTTTCAGCTCGTTATAAATTATAAAATCCCGTTTCATTGCCTTAAAATTCCAAAATGAAAAATACGCTAAAAAATGCATCATAAATGTCATCACAATTCCCATAAATACATAAAACCTTTTAGTTCATTTGGCGCGTTTTTGGAAATAATTTGGCGAGAAAATAGATATAGCTACCCACACCTATTATACAGCTCTAACACAATGACCTTCGAACAACCGACCAGCTTATAAATTATTTATAAGAGAAATTGCCTATTTGGCGAATTTTAGTTAATAATTTGGTGAATTTTGGCAACGTATTTGGCGAAAAAATAAAGACATAAAAAACTAATAGCTTTAGTGCGATGGCCTTTATTAACCATCATAGTTCCAGTAATAGCTTAACTATACATTTATTGCTTAAATATGCATACATGCAGTTAACAGAAAAATCAATGAAAAAATCATCAAATAAACCCACAATAAAATCCGGGAATGAAGACTGGCGGAATTACGTCACTTGAAACATGTCAATTATTTTTCAAATAATGAATTTAGTTTCTAACAGTAATGGCAAAAGAATAAAATAAACATTTTGAATTTTAAATGTTTTCGTTAAAAGTTTTATTTAATTTTTTCAGCCGATGCATCAGGAAAGAGAAAAATGATCGGATTTGAGCGAAAGTGGTGTATTTTTTTCAGAAAATTCGAATTTTCTCTAAAAATGGAACAAATATGAAAAAACTAAGCCTCAGGTGCACACGTTGGTATTAAAGGGAATCTATCTTAAAAATTTCGAATTTCTGAGGGCAGTATAAGTAGGTCTTTTACGATCCGAAGACAAACAGACACACACACAGACAGACTCTTTTCTTTTATTATTGTAGATTGAACTGCATTTTTAAAGGAATTTTTATTTCTAATTTTATTTCTTCTCTTCTTTCAACCTACAATAAAATGCCTTCCAAGCCATATTTTCTTGTTTATGTTGTCGGTCACTTCTTAATAAAACTATTTATGTGTGCAATAAACGAATGCAGGCAATTTTCTGCAAATTTTTTTGTAAAGGTCCAACTGTACAATAAATGACATTTTGTTCTCTAGGACAACTACAATAAAATGGCATCTGAGCCAAAGCCAAAAAAACCCAGAAAGAAGCCAAAGCCCTCTGCATTGACGAGGCCCCCCAAGCGAGGCAAAAAGAAAAAGAAAGCTGTCCGTCCTCCTTCTCCTATTCCTTCAGCACTGCCTTCCTTATCAAACACTTCATGTTCACAATCCGGTAAGTTGGGTTGGTATGGACTAATCCATTTCATACGCTATCTCTTCCTCATATAATTTCAAGATTATTTTCCAGAGGATGTGCATGTTTCACGCAACAGTTCCAGAGGTATTGTTTTAATTTATGGTACTTTTGGAATTATATTTGTTTTGAAAAATTCAATTCTTTCCTTACTGAAAAGATTGTTGTGTACAAACTTTTCTTTTAATAGAACTATAAGCTTTTCTCAGTTCGTGATTCCCGTTAAATTGTGATCCCACAATTTTGCCTAGTTTCTCTGACATACGACAAAATATCATCTAAACCAATGTTTTCCAACATCAATGCTTTGTGTACTTGAAATTTTATGAATTTAGAACCGATGAAGTTTAATGTTGTTGTTGTCTTGTCTATGGATAGGTTGAGGTATTAGATGTGACCGTGTGTGTTCCACACAGCCTCAGCAATCTGAAGGCAGTTTTGGGAATAAAGTTCATCTAGCGGAGATTCACTAATCTGATGAAGTTTAATAAATAGCAAGAATTAAAAGAAGTTGTATGTAAAAAACTTTGTTGTTGTTGTTTCTAAACCTTCGTGACCTAGCAACAGCTAGATCTGGTCCATGTTATCTAGCAAAGTCAATTACAAGAAGTGGAGATGTACTGAGATCTTCTAAACCTAGACCTAGGCAGTCAAGGATATGCTCCGAAGAGGCTGGCAAAAGATGACTGACATTTGCTGCAGGTTGGAAAAGTTTTGCAGTCGGAGCTAAAATTCATTCTTTTAAGATGGACACTGTTGAGCCTTGAAATTGCTGTCATATCTGGTCGATCTCCCTCAAGCTCTAGAATGCAGCCGGTGCGCTTTCTACAATACCAGTAGTGAGTAGGAGTGAGCCATATTTGTTTGTAGTTTCTTTTCCATACGGAAGAAATTTCGTGGAAAGTGAGGGAGTCACACTAGTCATAGTCCCTGTGGAGCCCCTTTTTGCAACATATCAGCAATTTCATTACCTGACACATTATTTTGGTTTTGGAACATATATTTTAGTTTTCCTAGTATTTGTAAACCAACTTGGTCGCTGACCTTATGCCAATTTTGTAGGTGCTGGATAGCACTACGACTATCACTAAGGATCCAAATGCCTTCAGAGCCGGTGTCGCTAGAATAAACTCTAGAATGGAGCACAGCAGACGAAAAAAAATTTCATTTTGAGAGTGAAATCGAAACAACTTCTTAAATCGCAGGAAACCAAAAAGGAAAACAGGAGAGTTACATCATCTAAAACAACCCCATTGTTATGTAATGGACTGCACTTGGCAAACTTTGTGACCAACATTAATTCAAAAGCCACATGACTTTTCTAAAGAAAATAACCATTTAAATTTTATTTGTACTCTTGGATTTTGATTGGTTAACAAGTGCTTGCTAGTTTATAATTCTTATGATTAAATGAAATCTTTAAATTTGTTCTTTTTATATTTCTTTGAGCTTCCATGGAAACTCAAAGAGTAAATTTGTTTTTCACTGGTTGATAATTATTTCTGGCTTTGTGCCTATATTTTTTAGCTAGCTTTCTGGCCTCAAAGATTTGAAAGACATTTCCGAGCTAGAATTTAAGTAATAGCACATAGGTTTAATTTGTAGGATTATTATTTCATTTATTTATTGCTTTTTGGCAGGGTTGGCATGGTTTTTACCACCCCTGTAAATACCATGGTAAAAACCGGTATTTACCGTCCTGGGAAAAATTATGTTTTTCCCACCTGGGAAAAACCTAATTATTGAAACAATTAATTACTAAATTTTATTTAATGGGATTAATTAGAATAATTTCAATTTTCTATTTTAATAAATATTTATCATGGACTTAATATTTTTAAAAATTGACAAATCTTCCTTAATTATTTTACATCTATGGTAATATAATAATCATGTACTTTTGTTTATTATTTAATTGTCCCCATCTGCGTAAACATAAATAATTATTAAAAAATTGTTTGTGGTAAATATTCATTAAAATATTGTATAGGATAAATAATTATTGAGAAGTTATGTCTACTAAAGCTAGAAATAAAATCAAACAACTTTTCTAGGCTTTGGCCAGCTATAGTGGGTGAATTTTTTTTGTGGGGATGAGGGGGATTAAAAATAGTGAGCTTAACAAAGGAGCCCCGCCCAGATAGTGGTACAATTGCAATCACAGCCAGAATACAAAGATAAGGATGAAAATAAAAAAACCCTGATATTTAATTTTTGAAAGCTTTTTAAATAAAAAGAATTTTCCAGATAAAGTATATCCCAGAAAAAGAAATGTATTTCAGTTTTTCTCAGAAAGAAAGAGGTATTTCCCAGTTTTTCCCGGTATTTACCAATTTTCCCCAGAATTTACCAATTTTTCCCGCTGGGATGGGAAATATTAGTTTTGGACGGGAAAAACCCAACCCTGCTTCATTGGATTTACTTGATTCTAATTATATTTCTAAAATTACTTTAATATATGAAACTAATTTAATCATAAATTAATGGAATTTTTAGAATTGCCAAATGCTGATTCCTTTACTTCTGATGGAATTAAATCTGAAGATACTTCAACTGTGCAAGATCTAAACAAAGATGTGAATGGTGAATTGCATGCAGAAATGGAAGATGATTTAGAAGGATTCTCACCAGGTATTTTGTTTTAGTTAATGTTATGTATATTAGTTTTCAACTTTTGTTTGTATAATTTCTGAGACATTTGTGCTGACTTCAAATTTATTACTTTTACTTTTTTTTGCAATAATATTCATACAGTAGGAGTTAAAAATTAATGTTTTCATGATTTTTCATTTCAGTTTAAAATAAAATTAGTTTTATTATAGATATCATCATGCAATCAAAATTATTTGGTTTTATAATTACAAAGAAAATACCATGCTATTTATCCCATTTTTGTTACTTAAGTTGCCAAAATAACCTTATGTTTTAATTTAGGTGCTATCGATAAAACATTAGAGCTGCCTATAGATACTGCAGAACTTGCAAACCAAGCAACCAAACTTTTAGAAGAACATGATTTCACTGAGGTTCTAAATAAAATTCCAGATGACGCATTTAATGATCTTTTTGTTGGTAAGATGAACTTTTATACTGCATAAACTAAACTACTGTGTTTTTACTTTAAAATTATTTTTTAGCTTTACATTTATTTCATATATTAGTGCTTTTTTTTAACATTGTTAATCCTTTTTTTAAATAATTTTGTTTACAATTTCACATAATAATTTTAAGTGTTTTGTCAATTTTTATAATGTTCAATATTTGAAATGAAGCTAGCTTAAATTTGACGTTTGTTAGTTCCCAGACGTTCCATTTGACGTTCCCAGTTAAGTATATCTACACAGATAATAATTTAGAATGCTGAATGAGTTGATCTGTTATTCTTAGTATTGAGCATGGATTTTGTTGTTGCAGACTCCAGAAATGGCGAATATATTCCTACTAGAGAAGAAGCAGAAGAGCTAGAGAGGGCACTTGCTGTTGTTTCCAAAGACGTCCATTTATCTAGAGAATCATTAGCAAAACTATCATCGTCAACCACTGGGCCAGATCTGGAGGAGCTGGAGCGTACCATCGAAATCCATAGTAGCTTGCTAGGTGCTGACAATTTAACAAGTGCAATTGATGAAAATTCTTTCGCTGACCTGCCCAACAACCATATGGAATCTCTGAATGTCATTTCTAGCAGCTTTTCTACGAGTGACCTCAATTCTTTCACCCAAGCTCTTTCTGCAATGACTCCAGAAAGTCTTGACCAGAATCACCTCCCCCCAGTCACAGAGGGCTCTGTC